>RJWJ010036298.1:0-16148 GCA_004363605.1 Indri indri | reverse complement strand
TGTGCTAGGCATTCGTGGATACAGTGATAAATAAGCTGCCACTCCTGTCCCTAGGACACAAAGTCTAATGAGAAAGCAGACAAATAAATATACAATTATTACACCTACAGTGTGAAAAGTGGGTATAGAGGCACTACAGAAAAGTGGCACCTAAACTCCAATGTGGACCTGGAAGTGCTTGGGGAGGCATCTCAAAGGAGTTTATTCTCAGGGCAAGGGTTACCTAGATGTGGTGGTGGGGGGGCACATGGGGAGGAGTTGGGTTGGAGTGGGAGAGAATTTCTGGTGGAGAATAGCATATGTATAGGTGGGGTGAATGGGTGCTGTATGAAAAAATGGAACTCAGGTTAATAAGTTTGACCTGCTTGAAACTGTGGGGCAAGCGTGAGGGATGAAGCAGGAGGCATAGGCAGGGGCCAGATCACAAAAGATCTATGCCAGTGTTTCTCTAAGAGTTGGTTCTCAGCCCAGTAGCATGAGTATCACCTGGGATCTTGTTAGGATACACCACCCTTGATCCACTAAATGAGAAAAGTTGGGCATGCGGCCTACAAATCTTTGTTTAAACAAGTCCTACAGGTGATTGTAATGCATTCTAAAGTTGGAGAAACACTGTTTTTTATGGTTTTAATGTTTGTGTCCCTCCAAAATTCATGTTGAAACAATCTCCAATGCAATAGTATTAAGAGGTGGGCCCTTTAGAAGGTGATTAGCTCATGAGGGCTCCTTTTTTTGTAAATGGGATTAAGGCCCTTATAAAAGAGGCTTCAAAGAGTGCTTGGTCCTTTTGCCTTTCCGTCATATGAGAATAGTGTTGGAAGCACCAACGTGGAAGCAGAGATTGGAAGCACAAGTGGAGTAAGACATTGTTCTATACCATAATAAGAAATTTGAGCCAGGCACAGTGGCTCATGCCTGTAATCTGAGCAACTCGGGAGGCTTAGGTGGGAGGATTGCTTGAGGACAGGAGTTTGAGGCTGGAGCGAGCAATGATTCCTCCACTGCACTCCAGCCTGGGTGACAGAGTGAGACCCTGTCTTTAAAAAAAAAAAAAAAAAAAAAAAAAAATGGTCCCTTTCCTGAGGGGAATGAAATGTGAAAGGATTTTAGATTAGGCTAATATTTATAAGGCTCACTCCGAAAGCAAGTTTAGGAATGTAAAGGATGTATGGAGAAGGTGTGAGTACTGGAGGTAAGTTGGTAGGGAGATACATGAAAGAAATTTAAGACACTTGAGTTATTATAGAATATGTCATCCTTCCTATGTGCAGGGCTCATAAAAATATATGGTCTAAGAGGAATAATCTATAAATCCTGCCCACGAGGTGTTGATAATCTAGATTCATTCCTTCTGAGAATACCTGCCATCAACCTAATAGAGTACCATCCATATTTACGGAGTATCCACTACTTTATGCAAAAGTGACTCTGGAACCAGTTTTGTTGATCTAGACAAGACCATAAAGAGTCCTCTTACTGCTTCTCCTCCAGGGGGACAATTTGGGTTGACCTAGTGCCAAAACGAGACTGTTTAATATATAAAGGAGTGAAAAGTGATGGTTAGGAGAGCAAAATAAGATTGGATCATCATTTCTCTGGTTCTCCAAATATGTGGTGGCTTCAGACCACGTAAATTGGTCAATACATTTTGTTTGGGGATGTGTGTCAGGAATAAGATTTGACCCTTATTTGTAACAACAGTGGCCCTTATTTGTAAACACCCACTAAAGGCTGGCTTTCAGCTACAGATAGGAAAGGGCCATACTAGATTCTTTCTGGTAGATCTTGCTTATTTTCAGCAACACAATCAGACTTGCATTCCTAGCTGTAGATAAAAGGTGCCAGTGGGAAGGTGAGCCTTTGGACGATGCTGGAGTATGGGTTGGAATATACCTTCAAGCCTGTTTTCCATAGCAAGGGGCAGGGGGAGGGAGAAAAGGAGATGCTTCTTTGGCTGAGAGGAAGATAAAAAAAATTTCAAAGGTATTTGACAGCTATATCTTCCCGCCATCACCTTCGCCAAACCCGTGTATCTCTGCTTAGAGTCTGACATAAAATGAGGAGTGAAATGCGGTTTGTCGATGTGCTTTCAATGGAAAAAGTCAGTGCACAAGGATGGAAACGACAGCGGCTGAAAATAGGTGCATGACTTGTTGAGCATACAAATCATTTCCCTCCAGTCTCCAGGGGAGAGGGAAAAAATCCCTCTTACTCTCTCCTTGTAGCCTGTGTTCTGCATTTGGGAGAGGAGTCAAAGGCTGGTCTTCAGGCGCTCCTCCTGCCGTCTCTGCAGGAAACTTTTCTCCTAAGGCCCGCTCTGTCCATTCTGCTCGGCCGAGACGGTGGGTGGGCGACCTGCGGGCTCGTCTCTCAGGCAAGGGCCCCAAACCCGCGACGCGTCTGTCTCTTTAAATTCCAGCTGCGCGGCTGGGAAACAGCGCCACTCGCCGCCCAGGCCGGCTGGCAGCAGCGAGCGAGCTCGCGCTTTCGCTCCCGGCTGCGCGCCGCGGAGAGCTCAGCTCGGCCCGCGGGCTGCTCGGCGGCGGCGGCGGCGGCGCGGGGCGGGGAGGCGCGGCCCGGCCGAGGAGCGAAGAAAGAGCGAGCCGGGCCGGGAGAGGCGCCGCGCCCGGTCCCGCGTCCGCTCTCGGTTGCCCGAGCAGTTTCCGTTGCGGTGCCAAGGATGTGCTTGGGGTTTTTTTTTTTTTTCTCCCCTTCCTTCTCCTTAAGACGATTTCCATAGTAACCCGATCAAGTGGCTCAATATCGCAAACCTGAGGATTTCCGCGGCCCGCCGGCATGACCTCAGCCAGGTAACGCTGCGATCTCCTTCTCTTCCATTGCAAACCGCTGCGCTCCTTCCAAAGTTCCTTTTGTGGAAAATCGCCCAGCCCAGCGGAGCCCCGGGTATTTGCAACAGCGTGTTCGTTCCCAGGTGCTGCCACGGCTTCCCTCCGCTGCTGCTTCCCGAGGACCCATTATCAGATTATTAAAAACATTGGTTTTGCTCGCCTCCCACGCCCCCTCCCCTTTTTGATTTCTCTCATCGCTGAGCTCCTCTTGGCTTTCTCCCTGAGCCCAGTGATGGGGGCGCGGGGAGAAGTCGGGGGCGGGGGAGGCAAGCGCGGTCCAGGGAGTGGCGGTTCGGATGGGCTGGCTGCGGTGGGCTACTTTGGGCATCTCCGCGATGCGTGCGCCGGGATCACGAGGAGGGCTGTCAGCACCAGGGCAGCAGAACCCGGGAGCCCCACGTCTCTAGACGAGCGAGGGAGGGATGCAGGCTCGGGGGTGATGGAGCGCTCGGTGGTGGCTGGCGAGCGTCCATACATCATAGCTTTCCTCCGTACTCCCCCGCCCCTCTTCGGATCTCTCTCTTTCTTTCCCGTCCTCATTTCTTTCTTCCTTTCCTCACCACCCGCTCCATTCCCTTCCCTGCTTTTCCTCTTTTTCTCCCCTCATTTCCTTTTTTTTCTTTTCCCTCTTAAATAAAGGGGGAATCATTTGCAACCCTTTCGTTCTGCCAACATGGGAATAGCTGTGAAACCTGCAGCGTGGCGGTCTCAACCTGGTCGTTTTCAGACCCATGCTCATCCATCAACATATTTGTTTCCTGAGTTCTATTGATCTCCCTGGATTCTGCAGAAATGCATTCTAAGCTAGGCGTCTGTATGTCAGAATAGAGTTCTGCAGCCTGTTTCCGTGCTCCAAGTATGACATGTATTGTAAGGGCTGCATATGTTTTAAATCCAAATAAGCCATGGGTATAAATAAAAGTGTCTCTGAAAAAATCTAGTCTTATTCTAGAGAAACTTCCCTCTTAGGTTGTTGATACACTCTTTTCCCCTCTTTGACATTTAATTTTAGGAAACTTGGGAGACAGGTTTTTTTTTTTCCTCCAGTTTATGAGGAGCATGCAACTTCTATTATCTTAATTATGTCCTCTTTGAGCCTCATTCAGATTTGCACTACCTAGTCACTGAAATGAGTAAGTCATAATTAACGTTCAGACGCTTCCTTCCCAAAGTCCAAGCTGGCTAAGTGGCAACCTCTGGTACAAGATGCTAAGAGAACCAGGAGAGCCAGATAGACCCTGGCAAAGAATAAAAAAGGCCTAGCAACTCTCGTGTGAAATAACTAGATTCAGACTTTAGTACCAAAAACGTGAAAATACAATCAAACCAGGTTGCTAAAAATGTTTGGTTCTTAGTACGTGTACAGCTATACTAAATAAATATAAGTTAGTACTCTATAAAAAATGATCCACTCTAGTTTAGAACCTATTCTGTCTTGTTTATCTTGAGGTGCTTCCTCAGTATGGTTTTATTTTTTTCTTTAAAACATAAAATGTCTGTATCATGCGAAAATAAATGGGAAAAAACAAGATGACTTGTACTTAGCCAGAAGTAGTATTTTCGTGGATTTTTGATATCTCAGAAAATTTAGTTTTGCTCAAGTTTTCCTGAGGTCAAAATATTTCACATGTGAAAACCGATGCTAATCAATAATTTTCCTCCACTCTATTTCAGTGGTGTATATATTAATAGTTTGTATAGGAAAAAGGTCTCAGTTTTAGAGAGTTCCTTTTGTCTGCACATTTTTCTTTAAATTCAGCTATTAGTATAGGCTAAAGGATCCTGGAGCAGAGAATGGATCAGGCAGAAGAGAAACTACTGATATAGTAGAAGATATATCCAAACCAAGAGAAATCATTACCATGCCACTCCACATTTTCTTCATTTTTAGTCAATTAAGAAGCTGTATGTTCTAAATGTATTTCATTTTCTTAATTCTGCATCTAATACAGTACATATAAGAAGAGGTCATATTTATCCAGTTCAGATGAATATTTACAAAAGTCTTAAAATTCCCTTGCCAGTGAAATCCAAACAGCATGTTTTTCTTCTAACATTTTCTTTCTAGTGAATAGTGGTAGTAGTAATGGCCTTACATTAGTGTTTTCACCTGACTTCCAATTTTGGCATTTCCTGGGTCAGTGGGTGGGTTTCTCCTGACGCATTTACAAGACACTCAGGGCAGGCTGAGGGGAACTAGAATGCACAATTAATTGTAGGTACCAACAATGTTCATTTTCTCTTGTTCTTGGTTTAAGATGTCATGCCCTTCTGGTCACTTAATATTTTGGTGTGACTGCTCCTTTTTATATGTGTGCGTGAAGTATTTAACACAAAGTCTGTTCTGATTAAGTGTCATGTGATTCTAGGTTAAAAAGTATTAGTGACAAGCCATAAATTACTCTTATTTATAGTACATTGATCCTCAAACCGTTTTCTTCCTCTTGTGATTGCTTCTATATATGGATCATTTAGTGAAAGGTTGGCAATGATGAGCTATGTTTTAATAGGAAAAAAAATCCCTCAGGTTTACTTACCTCAAGTCCCTTATTTTCATGCAGAGGCATTAGCAAATCTTTTTGGACTGATATTTTAATAGACTGAATTGCTGAACACTGCAAATTACCAAGAACATATTTTGTTAATTCTGAAATTGCTCTATCAAGTTGTCTGGAGGCTCCATGTGAGTCACCCTTGTAACCCATGGCAACAGGAAATGGCTGTCCCGGGTGCAAGCTAAAGTATGGACACATACCCACACTCTGTGATCACACAGGGACTTGATATTAAAAGAATTAGTGTGCTGGCTCCTTTGTATAGATGGACGTTAACTTTTTGACTAAGTTTTGACTTAGAACTACGATTCCCGGGCCTTGTTTTGCAATGCCCCTTAGCTCCTCATTTACAGTAAGTCCTCACTTACCTTCATTGGTAAGTTCTTGGAAACCAATTTTACGACGGGCTAATTGATATAAATAAGAGTTAAGTTCCTATGGCATGGTCACAAAAAGATCACCAAACTCATAAAGGTTCAAAACACCTCTAGACATTGAAATAAATGAGAGTTATACATACATTTAAGATGTATTAATAAAAACCAGTAAGATCGTTATTTACTCAATCATTCCAGTTCAGGGTCGTGGGTGGCTGGAGCCTATCTTGCGGCTCAGGGCAGCAGGCAGGAGCCAGTCCTGGACAGGTGCCATTCCCTTGAAGGGTGCACTCACACACACGCATATCGATTGGAACTTTGTAGACACACCAGTTCACCGGATGTGCACATCTTTGGGATGTGGATGAAAACCTGGAGGAAACCCACACAGATATGGGGAGAATATGCAAACTCCATACAGTGGCTCTAGTTGGGAATCAATTCCCATCCCCTGCCATCAACATTATAAGGCAAGTACATTGAATGAGGTGACATTATTTTGGGACCTGCTGTACTTGAGAGGTGTTATAGCATTCTCAGAAAACACAAGTTTAATGCTGTTTTTTTTTTTTTATTTCAATAGAAAAGAACTTCTAGAGGAGTGTGCATGTGTGTCTGACTTTGTATGTAGCTGGTGTAATTAGGGTGAGACTATCACCAAATCAAAGATGAAAGGCTGTGTCAACATTAGAAATGTTGGAATTTCTAAACTTTAGGAATGAGGGAGCTGTGGAAGGAAGCAGGATCCAAGAGGCAAAGGTAATGTTCCTACTTTTCACTGCTTCAGAGTTATTCTTGCAGTGGCCACTGTATTCACAGATGTCACTTAGCTTTGTTTTCTCCAGAAGAAAAGTGAACATAATCTCTTCCTGTTTATGAATTCTCAAATGTGTGTATATATGACATTGTACACACAGGTGTACATATGTAGAAATAATGGATACTAAAAAACACATTCAGAGGCAACAAAAAACTTCTGACTAGAGAATGGAAATCTTTCCTTGGACCATTGGATGGATAATGATGCTGTGCTTTTTCTTCCATTCAGAAGGCCGACATATTACTCTCTGTTCTATGGATAAAGACAGTAGATACTCAATGACTAATCACATAACATAATATGTATAATGATCCTAGCAGGTATCACCCTTTTACTTACATGAGTGCAAATGAGGAATACATTTCTCCTATTTTTTTTTTTTTTGACCATTTAAGATTTCCTCCCCCCTCTCTTATTTTGTAAGGGAAAGTAGCTTTCTGTAAGGTTAAGTGAACCTCAGGATAAGAAAAATCCCAGAGCTATCTTTCTGTTCAAACTTCATTTTTTTCTTCCAAGTCTGACTGTCAACAATAATATCTTATATGCGCCTCCGGTGTTGATGTTTCCATAGGTCATCCTCCTCTGTCCTAGATGAAGTCTCAGAACAAGCATGGTAGTATCACAGATTTTGAATTTAATGCATCATTCAAGTTGGTTATGTAACTCAATGTCTTGTTTAAAAAAAAAAACTCCATGTCTTTAAAATGATATGTATTTACTATTTCCTTATTTTAGAAGGAGTTTGCAATGTTCAGAGGAAATAAGCCTTGTTCTTATAAAGATTTAAAAGCTACTTGTTCATGTCATCATACAATGTTTGTACAATGATACTTTTTTGCTAATTTATGCAACATCATTTTCATGAGAGTTGTGCTCATTTTAACTACTTAAGATAATGGGGACCCAGAGATTTCAAGGTCTCAAAGCAGTGCTGGTGACATAGAGCCAATGTTGTCTTGAGAATGGAAAGTCAGTGTTTTGACAAGAAGTGATTTATGCAGTTCAGGTATAGCCAAGAAGGTTTAAAACAAACTTAAGTATTATATTTCATCTTGGTTTGTATGTATTTATATGTGGTCCATTTATATGTAGAACTGTGAGTCTTAAATCCAGCTTTCATTTTTCTCTGTTGAGAAAAATCATCTGTCCCCATCCTTACTTTGTGGCTTTTGGTAGGTTTGTAGGCATCGCATTGAGGAAGAAATGATACCTTTTATATGCTAATCTTGAAAATGCAAATATGACCACAATATCATATCCCTTGGGAATGTTTTTCTCCCCCAATCAAAAAAAGTATTTGTTATTGAACACCTTCTTATGCTACCTTATTAAGATGGTTGCCTAATTGTCTTGATCTGTTTTAAGGCAGTATTGCCCAGCATTTAAAGATGTAGCTTCTGGAGCAGACTTCCTGACTTTGAATTCCAACTTTGCTATGTAGGTGATCTTGGGTAAATGTCTTAATTTGAGTCTCACTATCCTTATCTGTAAAATAGTTGTAGAGAAGGATTTCTGTAATGATTAAATGAGAGAATATGTTAATATATTTAGAACTACTGGCAGGTAGCCATTATTTATTATATAGAATAACTGCTATTGTTATTGCTCTTCATATCGCTATTGTTAAAATGTATAGGAAGGCCACAGTTATGTTTATTTTTCCTTCCAAGTCAGAATGTGAACTGTAATATGATAGTTGTCTCCATAGGACCTATGCCTCTCCTTTTCTACTCCCCTCCCTACCTTAGCTTTTCCTTATAGTCTCAATCTGAAAATAATGACCAGGTAGATGCCTGGGAGATAAGAGTACATGGGAGGGCAAGGGGAGAAGGAGGTCCATTTTTCTAGTTTCCAGAAAAGCTTATCTTAACCTTTTAAAATATGTAGTATGAAGTTTATCCATGGATTTTTCATTCAAAAATTGACACTAAATCAGAATTAGCTATAGTAGCATTAAAATAACAAAAATGTCACAAACATAAGATTTCTAGCTTTAGTACTACAGTTCTGTTTGCTGTAACTGCCTACTAAAACCCTAATGTCATCCTAAAACTACAAGTTTGGTAAAGAAGGCTGCTGAATTTTTTTGCGAAGTCACTTAAAGTCTTATTAATGAGAAGATATCATTTAGTAAAAGATGGGAAGTTTCATCCTTACTGTTTTTGTGGGCTTCAATATTTAGAGCTTCATTGCATGAGTAATTTTCTTTACATATTAAGGGGATGTCCTCATCTGGAAAATGAATTATTGGATTAGTATACCTCTTCAAAAATTTTTATTCTGGAAAGTTTTGAATAAACATAAAAGTAGAAAGGATGTTATATTGAAATCCAATGAACCCATCATTCAGCTTCAACAGGTTAGGTAACCTTCTAAGGTCCTTCCCAATTCAATGATTCTGTGATTCTCTGACCTTGGAAATTCTAATTCACTCTGACTTTGAAGGATCTAGACTATTTGATTTTTAAATAATGTTGATCCTATTGCCAATAATATTGCTACTAAAATCATGTAGATATTAGCACTAAGTATTTAATGGCAAGTCAATAAAATAATATACAAAAATGATGGCAATATGTTAGAACTCAGTAAATAAGTCAGGGTTAACAAATATGGGATTAATTTGATTCAGCAGACGTTTAGTGCCTCCCTTGAAGAGCTTGTAATATGTCCCAATTAATACCATATTATCATATGTAAGAATAATTTTCAAGAAATTGGACAATAAACAGTTTGAAAACTATCAGCATTAATCTTTCATTTGGAAGCTTATGTCAAGATTGTAAGAACTAGCCTCTGAGATGGTCCCTAATGATCCTTATCTATTGCTAGTCATGCCTTGTGAAGTCCCCTCCCACATTATGTATTCTGTGGGATCAATGGAATATGATGGAAGTGATGGTGTATGACTTCTGAGGATATATGACTTCTGAGGTCATAAAAGACATTTCCACTTCTACTTCCTCTGCTGGATGGATCACTTACTCTGGGGAAAGCCAGCTGCCATGTCATGAGAGCACTCAAGCAGTCCACAGGGATTCACATGGCGAGCAAGTGAGGCCTTCTGCTAACAGCCAGCACCAACTTACCAGTCACTTAAAAGAGCCACCTTGGGAGAGGGTCCTCTAGTTCTGGTAAAGTCTTCAGATGACTGCAGTCCTGAGTAACACTTTGACTTCATCCTTTTGAGAGCCCCTGAGCTAAACCACCCAACTAATAATCTACTTCTGAAATCCTTAGCCACAGAAGCTATGTGAGTTATTAAATGTTCATTGTTTGAAATGGCTAAATTTTGGAGTAATTTGTTACACAGCAGCAATAGAGAACTAGCATTGATAATTACAACCCTGAGGCAGTTTAAGGGTTTTGTAGATTATCACTGCTTTATAGATATGTAGAAGCACCAGTTAACAGAGTTCTAGTTGACAGAATGCTATTTAAATCTGCATTTACCACAATGAATAACTAGCATCCTAGCCTTTATATTTTTAATTCCTGGGAATACATTTTCTGTAGACATTATCTATAACGAGTGCAAAAGATGCAGTATCTCTTTTTCATTAGTTGTTAGCCTGAACTCAATCCTGGCCCTTCCTTTTGGTGATATGCTTGTTAAAAATTCAAATGTTTTAGAATTTCGAAAGGAAGTGGGCCTGAAGGCTGAGGACTTGCACATGTTTTAGCTGATAGTTGGGTAAACTTTGAAATAGTATTATAGTTTACCTTTAGGTTACCCCAAAAGTCACCCTTTCCCCCAACATGCTCACGAAGCCTTTATGACTTGGGCTTTTATTGTCATAGAAGCTTTTCTTCTATTATGTACTGAACTATGTACCATTAAAGTGCCCCAAATAATATGACCCAAATAAGGCCCTGGTAACATGTTACCTGTTGTAGCCATTCCTCGTGAATTTGTACTTTGGCCTTTTGTGTGTATCGCTAGGTTACCCTTCTTAAGCATGGTTCTAAATTGTATGCATCAGTCTGTTTTACTCATTGTTATATTATAAGGCTAATAAAGACTAAAAATTGGATATTTCCAAAGGCTAGAATAGATTCTGTGTAAGTACAAAGTTTTGGTCCATCCTTGCAGATAACATTGTGTGGATTTGAGAACCAAAAAATAGACAATAGTCTAACATTTTACTTCATGAATCTGTTCAACTTTATCTAAATAAATTAACATCCATTAAAATTTAAAAGATATGACTGAATCTTTACTATATAAGTGCTAGAAACCTTGAATAATAGAAGTATTAAAGTTTTTGAGCCTTTAGATTGATGTGAATATTAGGTCATTTTCATAAATGAGCCACCAGTCTTTTGGTTTGGAGCATAAGGTTTTTGTACTTTTGCAATTTAATTTGTTAAGCTGGGTAACTAATAGGATACCTTGCCTCTGAGAATTTTTTTTTCAGATCCAAGGTTATCTTGGTATAAAACAGTGATGGTGTTCACTGACCTATGCCAATATCACACTCTCTGTGAATTGAAATTGATTTTTTTCTTTTATTTTTTTGGTCCTTGACATACACATTTACCCTTTGAACAAGCACTACGTGGGAGGACTCAGGAAAACCAGTAAGTAGTCACTCAGAGATACTAGTTTTCAGGACATCACAAATTAGTTGCATCACAAGCCTCGGGAAAAAGTTAATGAAGTCACTAGTTCTTCTTGATATTTTTATGTTTGAGCACACTATGCAATAAGAACTACCTTTACAATTGGGGACAAACAACACAGATCTGATTTTTCTGGTCTTTATGAGATATGTAGAAACTAAGCCACTCCTAGTTGCCAGTGAAAAGCATATATGCCATATGTGCATAGAGTCTGGGAGTGTTTTCTTAGGTGTCTTTTGATAAGCATGCTTTTGTTTTATTTATTTGTTGGATAATGTGTCCAGTCTTGTGTGCTTGTTTTATGTGCTTTGCATGTTTGGCATTGTATTAATTTATCCCATGAAGTAAACAAGATGTTTAAACAAAAAGTTTATAGAGCTATGTTAATTGCCTTTTACACTGTGATTAGGTTAAGGGGTACAGGAATGAATGAAACAAGGTCCTTGCCCTTGAGGAAATTGGAACATATTTAATTTTTAATTTAAAAAATTTAGATTTATTTTTCAGAGTATTTTGTTGCTTATTTATAGATAGACTTTACAATTTATTATGGCCAGGCTGTGCCCAACACAAGATTGGGTTGGATTATGTAACCATAGTTGAGAGTTATCCTGAGTTCTACACTCTCAATGAATGCTAATGCTCTTTTGAAGGTCTCCTATATATGGCCTTAATAGCCACAAAGGCTTTTCTGCTTACAGCAGATAAATTCTCAATAAGGTCACAGGAAGTTGCATTAGAAATTATGTATGCCATTACCTGTAGGCTTTTCATTTTTTGCCAGCAAATAATGTTTGTTCAGGATATTCCCCATAAGACAACATTTATATCATACTTTGGACTTTTTTTTCTTGCTAGTGTAAAAGCATTTCATGAACCTTTAAATAAACTTCCTGATATTAGTGCTTGTAATTGTTTAAGAATTGAGGTGAGGTTTTGATAGTAGTATGGTTAGGGCCCAAAAAATACTTGAATCTGCCCTGCCAATTATAATAGCTCTATCCTTGTACAGGATTGCTAAGGAAGATACATGCAGGAAACAGCAGCCAAATGGTAATCAGAATACCACTTTTTTTAATAGCTGGAGCTGGTACCAATTACCCTTAGTGCAGTACTCTGGAAAAAGGTCATTTGGAGCAAATACTTCAAGCTGGAGTCTAAATGTATGTAGATTTTAGTCTCGATACCCTCTGGTATAGCCATAGTTTAGGAAATAAGTCAAAAAAAGAAAGAAATGGTAATACCCCAAGAGGGGTTCTAATTTCAACGTAGCCCCATACAACTGGGAAGATGAAATAAGGAGGGAATAGACCTTGGTTCTGTGTTCTTTTAAAGCACAGTAGCTCTATCCACTAATAGTTAAGATCCAGTCAATGCTTTTGGATCTGACCTATTAGAAGAGCAACTGCTGCTTTGAATGGGGTAGACAGGGGTGGACCCAGAGAAGAGAGGAAGGTCTAATAGTATGGATAAGTCATGGTACAGGTAAATACGAAACCCTAGGGGTAAGAAATACTTCCACATTTGGACTTATATACCCTATTATCTTTCTAAATATATATATAGTTATAAATAGGTACATATATACACATATAGTGCTTCGTGTATCAGCCTCAGTGTGGCCTGGGGAAGCACACCTTGATCAAATATATTATTATTTCCATAAGAAAATACATAAAAATTCACAGTAAGTGAGTGAAGTAGAACATTGCCCTTGCCCCCTAGTGTCTGCATCCCAATCCCCAGAACCTGTAAATACATCACCCATCACCTTTCATGGCAAAAGGGACTTTGCAGATTTGATTAAGGTTTAAGGCCTTGGAGATGGGGACATTATCCTGGATTTTCTGGGTGGGCCTGATCTGAACACATGGGTCCTTGAAATCAAAGGCTCTTTCCCAGCTGTGGTCAGAGGATGTGATGATAGAAAAAGGGTCAGAAGCCTTGGTGCCTTGAAAATGGAAGAAGGGAGCAATGGGTGAAGAAATGCCGGTGTCTCTAGAAGGTAGAAAAAAGTAAAGAGACAGATTCTTACTTGAGTATCCAGTAGGGAAAGCAGTTCTACTAATATGTCAATTTTAGTCTAGTGAGACCCCTGTGGGCCTCCTGACCTCCAGGAGGAGGTCTGTAAGATAATAAATTTTTGTTGTTTGGCCACTAAGTTTGTGGTAATTTATTATAGCCGTGATAGAAAACTAATAAAAGGGGATAAAGACCGTCATTTTATTTGAGGTTAGGTTATGAAAAACCTTTGGATTTTCAGAGCTTTTGGGTTATGAGTTGCACTTAGTGATTGTGGACCTGTAGGAGAAATTGGGAATCTTGATATTTTAACTGAATGACCTTATTGTGTTTGAGTTTTTAATTCTGGGAGGAAGAGTTCCTTAGAAGAAAACCTTTTCGTTGTTTACTTCTCAATGCTTTCAGCCTTGCTGATTTCTTTGTATTTGCTTCCATTGCTTTTATGGATCTTACACTGTCCAGTGATGGGTCTGGCCAACTTGGTTGATCATGGGCCTTCGTTCACTGTAAATTAGATTAAAGTGTAATATACATGAAGGGACGCAAACGCTAAAGAACTGTCCAAATGTACATTGGTCCTCGTTGATTGTATTTATTATTGAACATCTGTTTTCCGTTCTTCCTTCCTTCTTCTAGGATGGTTGGGGGTTGGAGGGGAAGAAATACAGGGTGATTTTATGAATGTGGCAGCAGTGCTACCACTTTCTCTGGCTGCTGGAAATCCTTCACCTGTACTCCACGTCTCTAAAGTGTGTTTGCCTCCGAGGGAGGTGGCAACTGGAATGAATGCCTCACCCCAGAAAGACTGGATACCCTTGGGCTCATCCATGTGCTTCATTGTTAACCACTGAATTACATTACGGTTTTAAGTGAGGAAGAAATATTATTCATGTTTTAGTCCTTCTCGTGGCAGAATCTAAGGCAAAGTCCACATATGGATATTTGCCAAAAAAGTATTCCATAAAGTATAAGTCATATTCTATCACACAGGGCAGTAGTTTAGCATGCTAAAAGTCTAGCATTTGTTTTCCTTGTGATGCTGTACCATTGTAGTATATTCCATTATTACAAAATGATTATGGTTGTGAAATGATTCTGATTCATGTTTGAAGGTTTTGTTTTCAATGAAATATTTCAGAATAATATTACCTCTGATTGAAATTGAAATGCTAACTTTGAGCACATGTACCTTGCACTGTCCTTGATCTGTAGCTGAATCTTCAGAAACATCAATTGTCCTATTGATTCCATTGATGCCCAAGTGTTGGGAGAACGAGGCCTGGCAATTGTGTGTTGGTGGTTGTGTTATTGTTTTTGTTTCATTTTCTAGAAAATTAATAGATTTTGAGCTGTAGTTTATACATCAAATGTGAGTCCAAACTTTTTTTCCTCTCGAAAGACGTACATCTTCTCTTTTCCCTAATACCCTCATTGACCCTACCCCCAACACAATGCTTTTTCTTACCAACATTTTCAGTATGATACATTTTGAAATCTTGTCTTAGCTTCTGCAAAAGTAATTGTGATTCAAATACAACTTGACAACTTGCTCTAGACAAGAGCCTGTTTTGAGACCCCATGTCTTTGTAATCAATAACCAAATGGTCATTTATGCAAAATGTTAAATAATTTTATCTAGATCATGGGCCCAAGTGAAAAGTCTAGCATATTGGGAACTCAATGGAAAAATTTTCTTGCCTGAGATTTATCCTGGAATTGCTGTGATACATAATTGTGAATTTATTTCAATGCTTATTAACTCTGTTGAATTTTAGTTGAAGTATATATTTAAAATAGTTGTAGAATTTTAGAGAATGCCTTATTTTTCACACTACAATGTATTAGGCTCTGGGCTAGGTGGTCAGTGGGGGGGAAATAGAATGTAGACCTTGCCCTTAATGAGTTTATGTCTGGCGGGTGAGGTAGGACTTGTGCAAAGGTGGCAAGTGCTGTAGAAAAGTATGAGTATCTGTAGATAACGGAGGAGCAATCTTCTGGATGGGAAAGGCAGAATGCTTAATGGAAGAATTGGCATATGAACTATGAAGGGTAGCTTTCGGACATACAGAGAGAGAAGGAAAGATATTGTAACTGGAAAATGGGGTAGCAAAGTATTTAAGCAAAATTCAGTTTGTCCCTCCGCATATGGTCCTGTAGGATTCAGCAGCCCCCACCCCACCACGTCTGGTCATCTTCGCCAAACCTTCCAGCCGTGTTGAGCTACTGGGAATGTCCCACAGATGTCCAGCTCTTTCTACTTTGGACCTGTACTAACAGGTGTATTTTCTGTACAATGAGATTTCCATGTTGAGCTTTTTCTTTTAACTGATTTTCAGGCATAGAAGTTACTTTTTGTAAATCACATCTTCATAGTTTTTCAGTCTTGCCACCACAAAGTCCAGAGCTGTATTTAGGGGATGTTTGTTGCTTGACTCCACTCATGCCAGTTACACATTCTTTCCTTTGCTTACTCTTAAATCATGTTTGTTCTGTTCAGTGCTGAAAAGACAAAGGTGAAATACTTGTGCTTGAGCTCACTGCCGGTGAGAGGCTGACAAATGGTGTTTTTTCTTTTTTTGTTGTTAACCATTTTTTGATATGAAACTGTCATAGTTGTACTAAATGAAGAAGGTGCATGGAAAAACAGAGGTGGGTGTGACAATTCTGCCTGGTGGCTAGGTGGCAGGGAAGAATGCCTGGAGAGGATATGCTTGAACTGAGTTATGAAAGATGAGTGAGAACCTGCCAGATGGACACAATGGAGGGGGATGTTGCAGGATGTGACTCTGTACACAAGTGTACAAAGGGAACATGGAAAGTTTGGGGACAGTCAGTCCCCAAGAGCACAAATGTGTGCATGGGACAAGGGCAGCATGATGAAGCTGGAAGGGTAGGTGGCCTG
>RJWJ010036297.1:0-16152 GCA_004363605.1 Indri indri | reverse complement strand
TTTCTGATCTTAAAATACCCAAAAGCCCAATATTCTAAGTCTCTATGTTTTAAAAATGCCCTTCTAAGAGTCTCTGGTCCTAATTATTCACAGTCCCGATGGATGGTTGGCTTTTCGATGAAGCAGCGCACAGAGGCCAGAGTCCCTGGGGGAGCCCGAGCTTCACCTTACTGTGAAGCCTTCCACGCACCTGCCAAGCCACACGCCCTCCCCCTCACCACCCCCTCAGAGCCACGGTGCATGACAGACAGCACCCAGAACCTCTGAACAGCAAAACGCACACACAGAGGACAGTGCTGAGGGGCCCTGGGGGAGGTGCGGGGTGCAGCCAAGGTGGAGCGCGGCCCACACTAAACATCCTGCAAAAACATGCCCCTTCTGCCTTCTCCCCCCCAACCCCCACCGTGATTTTTTATTTTCTGCTCAGAACCAGGCAATTGTTCTAAATAAAAGTCGGACCATGTCCCCGGTCCTCTCACCGGCTTCGTTTTGTAGAACACGTTACATCATTCCAGTCACAGTTCACATCCTCATTTCAAAAGTATTCTACTTTGCCCTACAATGTTCCAGTTTCCTTAAGTGATCTGTACTCTTTTCAATTAGCCAGTTATCTAAATCTAGCTGATAACAGTGTGGAAATCCCATTCACCTGTTCCTCCTACCCGGTGGGGTGTGATTCTTCATGGAGGTGGTATCAAAGTGTCAGCCTCTTGAAACACTGAGGCTTTCTATCTGACTTGGGGGCTTTGCTAGAGAGGAAGGTCACTGGCCTAGTAGAGATCAGCTAACTCTTGGTTCCATCACTAACCATCCACCACATGGCCAGAGGTCAGTCACTACATCACTCTAGTTCATCCACTGGGAGGAAATCCTACCACATGCTACAATGTGGATGAACCTAGAAGACATTATGCTAAGCGAAATAGGAGAGTCACAAAGAATACTGTGTGTGATTCCACTTATCTGAGGTATCTAGAAAAGTCAAATTCATAGAGACAGAAGTAGAAAGCGGTTGCCAGGGGCTGCAGGGGAAGAGGTAATGTGAGTTACCGTTTAATGGGGACAGAGTTTCAGTTTTGCAAGACAAACAGTTCTAGAGGTTGATCACACAACAATGTGAATGTCTGAAGTTCATACTTAATTATGAACTGTACACTTAAAAATGGTTAAGATGGTAAATTTTATGCTATGTGCATTTTACTACAATTTTTTCTTAAAGTATAGGGGAAAACTTTTGCTGCATTTTATTTTGTCCCTCACAGGAGCCACACAAGTGTGAACAGACAGCTGAAGGCAGGCCATACCCCATGCACCACTGAGAACCAAGGAGAGCCCAGGTGGAAGGAAAGCAGGTCAGGCCTCAGCTCTGTCACAGATAGAGCACATGGGCCAGGCATTTAAAAATGCCACCACGCCCAGTGTGGCTGTGCACCTGCACCCGGCACAGCCACAGACACGGGAGGGCACAAATAGAGGGCTCCAGCAGAAGTCCTGCACTGACTTCCCAAGGAAGCGGGCTCCGGGCACACAGCCTGAGAGGCAGGCAGAAGCAGCAGGGCAGGTGGACGCCTGCGTGCACTTCTGTGTGAAGTGCGCAGAGCTGAGACACCACACGCAACCCTCTATGCAAACTAAACGGTGGCAGCACCTCACTATCGGATACGAGTCAAGGGCAGAATTCATACCCTATTTCATCAATTCTCCAACTCTGGGTGTTTACGGATTGTTTTCTTAATGCCAAGCACATCTGTACCTCAACACAGCTCTTGCCTTATGAAATGTGGAGGAGCAAACGAGGGTAGATCACAGCACAAGCCTGTTCCCACCCGACCCCAACCCCCAAGCCCCTTCCTTCCCTTCAGCGATCACCCCCACTCTCGCCAAGGCCTTATATCTTCTACAACTTCTGCACTTACTATTCTGCTCTAACACTTCCAGATTCACTTCTCCCCCCAGAGAGGAGTATTTTTTCCACTTTGTGCGCGTCTGAGTACCTGGAGAACAATCCACATTGCTGACTTCCTCACTGAGGCATGCTGCAATTTTGACCAAGACCAGGTCCTCTCGGCACTTAGGATTTCTCCACCCGCCAGCCCAGACAGCAGCCCCACTTCCAGCACCACCCCCCCCAGGTCTTGGCTCCCCAAAAAGAATCATCTAAACACCTTTCTTCCAAGGAGCTCAATTCTGCTCTGCTCCAGATAACAGCCAATCACAGCCCAACACTCCAGACCCCTGGTAGTAACCTTCCCTTACCCGCACGCTAGCAGTAGTATCAACCAAAGGCAGAAACAGAAGAAAAATGCTGCCGCAGAGTGAGGCCACGGCTCATGAGCCATAAATCATCATAAACCACAATAACTTAGGATGGGGGGAAGGTGACTTTTTTTTCTTGGCATAAGGATTTTTTTGTTGTTAATTAGTACATTCCAGGGACACATACTTTGTCTACAGCGTCTTGCTAAAATCTCATCATACCCTTGTTGACAAGGTGAAGAAATACGAACTACATGTGAATAGCTTGGTAAATGTGCAATTCATCCACCAAAGTGCTGATTACTGAATAGCCCAAGGAGGGTGTCTAGTGGAAAGCCACGGGGCTCTGAGTCCTGCATGTTTCAACATTTTTATCAATTACTTAAACAATGGCACAGATAAAATGTTTATCTAATTCAAGGATGACAAGTTTCCAGGAGAGATGGCAAATACATTGGATGACAGAGTCAAGAGCTAAAAAGATCAACAGATTGGAATTGCAATAGAAAGGAAATAAATGCTATTTGGACACTTGGGTGCAAAAAAAGAAATGCACAAATGTAGGAGGTGTGAAAAAGACTTAGGAGATTTAATTGGATATAATTTCTGTGTGTGATGAGTGATGAGTGATGTTGTGGCTGCCAAAAAAAAAGTCGGGCAGTCTTAGACTGTACTAAGGGAGACTTAGGAGAGTAAGGGGCCAGAGAAGAGGCCCTGAAAACTGGGTTTCTGTGTCCACACTTTAAGAGAGAGAAGAGTCAATGGGAGAACATCTACGTGAGAAGAGGGATGAGAAATCCAATCTAGTGGGGAATGGCTGAAGAAACAAAGCATGCGAAAGTCCCCAGGGAAGAGGGCCGGTCTGGCTCTGTGACCCTACTGGGGGAGGAAGACACAGAACTTGGACCAATACAAGGTAAAGGATATGAGTTCCATGTAAGAACGCACAGTAGGATTCATTTGAAATCATACCAGACTGCCTAAAGAGGTACTAAGACTTCTATGGAGCTGTGTATTTTGGAGATTGTAAAAGCCTGATTTGATTTACTACTGATAATAGTTTCAGGGTAGTATCTGCCTGTTTTACTGCTAAGGTAACTGAGAGTCCACAATAACCAAATGCCCTACCTGAGATCACTCAGTTATTAGGGGCCTTAAATTGACCTTACCTCACCCAATTCTGGGGTAGAAAATTCCTCCTTGGAGGTATCTCTCAGGGCTGATAAGGATGCTACAGCCAGTTGTGTACGATTGGAAGAGGGGCTTTCTCACACACCGTGGACGCCGAGTGCCATCCAACCAATGTGGCCACCTCTTTAAAGATTCCAAGGGTAGACACCTCTGTCATCCCCATGCCTTGACCCCTCAAAGAAAGACAACAAAGGAAGCTTGTAAAAAAACTTTACAAGCCAGGTGAGCGAGCTGGCTCATGCCTGTAATCCTAGCATTCTGGGAGGCCAAGGTGGCAGGATCACTGGAGGTCAGGAGTTTGAGACCAGCCTGAGCAAGAGCAAGACCCGGTTTCTACAAAAAATAAAGATAGCCGGGCATGGTGGTGTGCACCTGTAGTCCCAGCTACTCATGAGGCTGAGACAAGAGAATTGCTTGAGCCCAGGAGTTTGAGGCTGTGGTGAGCTATGATGACACCACTGTACCTAGCCAGGGTGACAGAATGACACTCTGTCTCCAAACAATAATAACAATGACAAAACTTTGCAGAGCTTTACTTTGTATCTCATAACCCATATAAAAAGGGATAAAACACTGACTTAGCAGAGAAAATGCTACTGTTTCAGACCTTCTGGTCCACTGAAAACATATACAGCATCCACAAGGTAATTACACTGCAGAATGTTAAATTCTTGTTTTTGTTCACAACCCATGGCGGGGGGGGGGGGGGGAATAGAGACAGAAAATAAAACCTAATCCAACCATAAGAACTCCTTCTGCACATATAATGTTCTCCTTGGAGGACAGAGGTGGATCTCCCGAATTTGGAACACAAGATTTCCACTTCATCAGGCGACTGCCACTCATCACTCTCTGTTTCTAGCTTTCCTTCCACGTACTGCTTAGACACAGCCCCAGCCCTCCTCTGCAAGTCACAGGGAAGTCAGCTTCCTAGACCTCAGCACACCCGTTCTTTATTGGATGGGCATATTCAGATCACACAAAGATTCCCTAATGTTAAGAGAGTTTCCACCCCGCCAAAAAAAAAAAAAAATCTGTATGTTCTTCCATGGAAACTGAGAAGTACAATTCTTTTTTCTTTACAAATTCTGGTTGAGAACAGTATTATTCTCAAGTATATGGAGAACTCTGACCAGCATGAGCAACCCTTGCCTTAGAGTAACCGCTTAGTGCAGTCTGAGGGGCCAAAGAGCACCACAGGTCTGCTGACCCCTCCCTCCCGGGCCTTCCAGCCAAGTGGGCTCTTGCTGAGCCAGGAGCACGGTGGGCTGAGTGAGGACCCAAGGAAGGGGGTAAAGGCAGGCTGCCACAACCATACTGCTCCAGGAAGGTGGCAGATGTTCACAAAGCCACACAGCCGTACAACTGGGGGGTCCCCAAGCCTCCCCACAGCTCTGCTTCATTGGTGAAGGGTGACAGGCACGCCCTCTTGATGGAGCACTGTGGAGGATTGCAGAGCCAGCCACGGGAGGGCCCACGTGAATAAACGGTGCAGTGGGGTCTTTGAGGAGCTGCCTCCCCACTGTAATAATAACTCCAATTGCATTTCCCTGTTCCCTTATGCCCCAGAACGGACTGTGTTAATTTGCTTAAGAGTCAGTGGCATGTTACACCATGTAGACAAGAACAATTATTCTTTAAAAAAAAAAAAAAAACCCCGGAGACATAAAAGTATGTCAGCTGAGTGCAAAGAGATAAATGCAAATGTTCCTGTTCCTTGGAACTGAATAAAGGACACTTTTGCAAATGGGAACCAGAAACGAGACAGGTGCTGCCGAGCAGCCCCTCTTAGGCACTCCGAGAAAGTCAAAAATCCCTCCCATTCCTTACGTTTGGGATAACTCGGGTGCAGCCTTGAAGAATTCTACCCTTGACGGTAGGCAAACACAGAAAACAGGAGCTGGAACAAACAAACCCCTGGGAAGTAGAGACAGCCGAAAAAGCAGGCAGGCCTCTGTGCCCAGTGGGCGAACCGGGGAAGCAGCGCACCCCAGACACCTGCCGACCACGTCTGCAGCGTTCTCCGCCTGCGCAGCAGGGAGGCAGGGCCTGCCGGACAGCAGCCATAGTCAGTAGCTAAGTGGACCAATCTTCCCAGGGGCCTACCGTGGAACAAAGCTCAAACGTGCAAAGGAAAAAAACCCAAAAAACAAAACCCTCAAATCCCCACAACAGAGGGTATATCCTGCCCCCCACGTGGCGGTGGCACCACTCACAGGCAGGTCAGTGCTCAAATGCCCATGGCCTACACCATCTCTACGCCTGCTGCCTTCTGCTCACCCAGAACCCGGCCTCTTGAGGGCTGCTAGGGCTCTCAGCCATGCCAGGGAAGCCTGTAGTTGCTGGGTGACAAGTCAGGTGACAGCAAGAAAAGGTGTTCACGTGGGACCAGGCATAGTGCCGGGGTGGTGGTGGTAACTGCTCTTCCAAGAGGCATGTTCCACCAGCCCCGTCGCCCCCAGCCCCATGCCTCAACACCTCAGGCAAAAGGCACATGGGGAAAAGGAACATGGGACAAAGCCTTGACAAAATGTAATGACCCAGAGACTAAGGCCCCAGGGTCTCACACTGCTCCATACGCATGTATCCCACCCGGGTCTCCCCCACCCTGACCCCCTAGCACCTGGGGCAGGGGTGCCCTTCTCCGTTCCCCAACACCCTCTCCCTAGTGTCCCCAGATTGTCAAGCAGCTCTCCCTAATATTAGATGATCAACAGAGTTGCACTAACTCCATTTCTGAATGCTAGGGCCTGTGACCAAGAACAATATCTCATGTAGGTATCGTGGGAAAGAGCATTTAGATAAAGGTTTTGATTCCTTGAGGGTAGATCCCTATTTTGTTTATGTTTTTAATCAGAGCTTGGTGCTAAACAGATGTTTCCCAAATATTACTGGAGAGCCCAGTACTTACTATCACCTTACGCTAAGGTTTCTAGGGCATGGTAAAAAATGTCTCAAAATGAGCGACATATAAACTAAAACATTTTTAGCTTATCAGATTCACAAAACAATCACCAATCTAATAACACCAAGCTTGAGTGAGGGCACGGAGCCGCAGGAGCTCTCCTACTTTTGGCAGGAGGTATGTGCACAGCCATTCCAGAGGGCGACACCTACCCAAAAACTCAAGGGCCAGCAACACCTCTTGTAGGGAACCAATCCTCACATAAATGGGGCAAACAGATACATGTGACAGTATTCCCTAGACTCCCATTTGTAAAATCAAAAACTGGGATAAAAGTCCATCTTGTAAAGAAACTGCAAGATCTCCTTGCAGTGATCAATACACAGCAATCAAAAGGAACAGAGAGTATCCATATATAATTGATTTTTTAAAGCCCATTATAGTACAGAAGCCCAACACACACACCACCTCATCCAGGTGGTCAAGGTTAACCCCTTGGTGATAAGTCACGTTGACAGTAGGTACCCTTGAGATGAGGGGATCAGAGGACACTTGAGCTCTGTGGTCTTCCTCCCACAAACCCATGATCCCAGTCTAACCATAAGAAAATCATCGGAAAAACCCAAATTAAGGGAGTGTGTGCATAAAACCTAACCAGTGCTCCATAAAACTGCTGAGGTCACCAAGGACAAGGACAGTCTGCGACGCTGTCACAGACTAGAGGCAGCGGAGACTTGAAGACTAAATGTGATATGGTGTCCTGCATGGGACCCTGGACCAAGAGAGGAACACTGGGAAAAAACCTGGAGAATCCCAAGAAAGCGTTGAGTTCAGTTCATTAATGGCCATGGGCTGATGCCGGTTCCTTAACTGTGGGAAATTACCATGGTGAGGCAGGGTATTGACAAGAGGGAAACTGCTAAGAGGCATATGGGAACTCTACATCATCATGGCAACTTTTCTGTGAATCTAAAACTACTCTAAAAGAAAAAGTTTATTAAAGAGGTGAGCACACTCACCTCAAGGCAACAGAGATCCTTTTTTTTTTTTTTTTTAAACTATCCTTGCTCTGTGGCTTGCTTCTCCCTGACCCACAGATCCATCCCCTTCCCTGGTTTATCCAGGTGTACATAAACGTGGGAAAACACCTGCAAGGAGACACACCGACCTGCTAACAGTTCCCTCTGAGGAAGGAAGTGGACTCAATAACTCAGAGTATGGCCTTCTACCTTGTGATTCCGTGTCGTCCTAGCTTCTACAAGGAGCATACATTTGTATATCACTTGTACGCTCAAAATCACTTTAAAAACGAAGATTGTTCTGCTATAGGAAGATAGCCAAGATACATTAAATTGAAGAACCACAAACTGCAAATCTGTGTTTAAAAAAACAGCTAAAACCAGAACAAGTCTGCTATGCATAGGAAGCACCTGCAAAGCTTACCTTTGGGAAGCAGGATGGAAGGAGGAAGAGTGGGAGGCGACTTGGTGTTCTTCTGTTTAAATGCTTTACCATGAGCATGCATTTTTAAAATAACCATCATCAAAATGATGATAAATCTTCAAAGTTCATTCCTCTCTTGCTCCATCTCTTTGACCCCCAAACCACACCCAAAGGAGCTGACATTCTGGATTTCTGCTACTGGGACAGGCACAGCTTGGTGGTCACAGGGGGTGTGAGGTGGCCCCCACCCTCACTCACACCATTGGCTGGAACGCTGGCATCACTATCTCTCTATGGATAAAGTTCTGTTCAATATCAACGCTGCTCTCCACTGAGGCATCCTGAAAAAGCCACATAACATGGTAACTGATATCAATCCACAATGGCAGGAAAGTACAGCAAGATCCTAATGTGCCTTCTGAGTCATCTTTAAACTACGCAAGGTCTCTGCCTGCAGTAAATATATTCTAACACTTTAAGTTAATACTTTCTCATTAATCAACCTATGACAAACCCCTGGATCCTTAACCTTGGTATCTAAAAATCTAATACGATGGTCCAAAGCTGCTTCTCCTTGAAAAGGACACCAAAAACAAACAAACAGAAACCCTGTAAGATATCTAGAGAGGGAAAACTGCACAATGAAGATGAAAAACCACTATTCCATGTTGCTTTTAAGATCAAGTGATTTAATTTCACTAACATTGATTTTTGCAGAGTGATTTAATTTTGCCAACACTGACTGAGCTTCTGTTTACTGGATGTTAATATCTGGGCAGCTAACGCCGTCACCCACTGCACAGAGAAAGGAGAAACATCGGGCCATCTGAGGGGCTGTCCATATGCAGATGCTGATGAATGGAAGCCCCTGAGATTAATCACGGTTTCTTTTTTAGGAACTGGATCTCTCAGAAAGTCTGATAAAATCTAGGCCCTTTGTCCAAAACAATACACTTACAAAGAGTTTGCATGCAATTTCAAAAGGTCCTCGGAACCCCATCTACAAGCCTCCGGTAGTCACAGATCCCTCACCAACTATTCCTGAGCCATAAGCATCTGTGATACCATTTTACAGATGGAAAAACTGAGGTTTAGAGAGATTAGGTGACTTTCTCTAAATTCTCCCACTAGCTAACGGCCGGATGGGAATGACAGCTCCAGTCTCATGCTGCCAGAGATGTTTCCAGAAAACATGCAGCACATCCAGCAGAGGTTAGTGTAGGCCCCCAATGAGAGGGTCACAACAGCATTCCTGTGTGTGCCAATGGCACATACATGAAATAATAACACTGTCTGTCTCTCTCTCTCTCACACACACACATACACACGCGCGCGCGCACGCACGCACAGAAGTAACAATCCTTATCATGAACAAAAGAGACAGAGAGAGACAAAGAGAACTGCAAACTGCACTACTGGTCACCATGAACTTGGGTCAGGGCTGAGATCCTTAATCCAAAACCCTGCACTGTACCCATAAAATGAGAATCCGGGTTCAGACTGGCAGAGAGCACACTGAGAAGCAACCTTGTCCTTCCTTAAATACCATGCAGGCATGCAGAGGCCCTCGACCGCTGGGACCCAAGCTCCCTGACCATCAACTTTTGTTCCATGCTGCAAACTACAAAGCACAAGGCACCCACTGCAATTCATGACCAAAAGCCTCCAGGTAAGTGGCACCTGGTGCCCATTTCCACAGGCACTCAAGGATCACCACCTAACGGGCCGGCTATCACAAGGAGCTCTGCTGCCAGCTAAGAGATAAATGACTTCTGCCTTCCATCGGAGGCCAGAGATGGCAAAGACAAAATCCAAAGGCGAAAAGAGACAGCTCTACAGCTAGAAACTATTAAGAACTTTCTTGCTTTTTCTGAACTTAACCACCATAAAATGACAACTGCGGGATGCTGTGGCATCCATACCAAGTCCTGGCTTCCACTGCCACCACTCTCCCCTGGTTACCACACAGCACCTGGTGGGGTGCGGGCTAGGCCCGTCTAACCCTCCATAATACACTCCCACCCCCATTACCAAGGCAGACCTTCTAAGCCACAAATCTGACAGCGCCCA
Source organism: Indri indri (assembly GCA_004363605.1). Taxonomy (NCBI): domain Eukaryota; kingdom Metazoa; phylum Chordata; class Mammalia; order Primates; family Indriidae; genus Indri; species Indri indri. Next base: position 6,287 of record RJWJ010036297.1, on the reverse strand, counting down.
TTCTTCTGTTTTTAAGTCCTTCAAAGGTTGCCTGTGGCTTCCAGATAAAGTCCAACCTCATTAAAATGGCCTGTAAGACCCTTCTTTGTGATCTGACCTGTGCCAACATCCCCAGTCTTAGCTCCTGGTATCCTCCTCCAAGGACAACACTCAGAGGCACCCAAGGTTCCTAAACTCTAAGACACTGGGGACACATGCTTCCTAGCAGCTCCTTCTATCACAACACCCATCCTCTCTATGCCAGACCTGTAAAACTCACCTCGGTGCAGGCTCAACCCCTCGCTGCCACAGGACCCAGGCTACACTTGTGTCCCCTTAAGTACAGGCACTCACTTGCCTGCTAGACTGTAATACTTCCCTCCCCGCACCCGTGAGCAGCCAGGACTACATATTTACTTTCTGTCTTTCACCAGGGGCCGACCAGCACAGGCCTGAGGAAGAGCGGGTACTGCGTAAACACTTGGCAAATGAAAGGCGAGTAAGAAATCTCTCCTCTCCTCCTCCCTGCAAAACCTTTATGTTTTAACTCAGTTTATGCCTGTAAAAAGTTGAAATACTTCATCAGCATTTGCCAAAACTCAAAAGTTTCCTAAATCAAAACCACAATGAGATACCTCCTCATACCATTAGGGTGGCTACTATTAAAACAATTTTTAAAACAACCAGAAAATAAATGTTGGCAAGGATGTGGAGAAATTAGAACCTTTGTGCAATCTACATGGAAAACGGTATGGAAGTTCCTTAAAAAATTAAAAATAGAACTACCATATGATCCAGCAATTCCACTTCTGGGTATATACTCAAAAGAACTGAAATCAAGGACTTAAAGAGATATTTGTACACTCATGCTCACAGCAGCATGACTCACAATAGCCAAAGGGTGGAAGCAACCCAAGAGTCCATCAAGACATAAATGGACAAGCATTACATACCATGTGGTAATGGATTCCACAATGCATAAATATGCTATATACGTATTATTATTGGAAATATTACTCAGTCTTAAAAATGAAGAAACTGACACATGCTACAGCATGAATAAACCTTGAGGACATTATGCTAAGTAAAATAAGCCAGTCACAAAAGTACAAATACTATTTGATTCCGCTTCTATGAGACATCTAGAGTAGTCAAATCACAGGAAGTGGAAAGGTGGTTGCCAGGAGCTGTGGAAGAAGAGAATAGGGAGCTGTTGTTTAAAGGATATGGAATTTCAGTTGGGGAAAATGAAAAAGTTCTGGAGATGGATGGTGGTGATGGTTGCACAACAATGTGAAGGCACTTGATGCCACTGAACTACACACTTGAAAATGGTATACTTTATATGTACCTCACCACAACCAAAAATTTTTTTAAAAGTACTCTCAAGGGTTACCATCTGACACCACTCTAAGGCAAAGTTCAAAGTGGTTTTAGACACTGACAGCTGCCCCAAATCCAAGGAGGCTGCAGCTCCAAGGCTGGGTGATCGGGCTACCTGGGGTTTGGGAGAGAGGCGTCACTAACGGCTGGCACCTGCTGCCAGCCCTGATGCAAATCTGAACACCCGAGCACGCCAGCTCTTGCACACTCCTGTCCCATCTTCAAAAGGCATTTAGGGGAAGCAGCCTGGGGGCCCAGCCCACAGACGCATCTCTGCGTCAGTCGTCACTCGCTGAAAGAGGCCTGAGGCTGTGCCACTGGGAAGACGTCAAAGGGCAAAGTGGGGATCAGAGGAAGAGGTGCCCAGTTGGGCAACGGGGAGCAGAGCGCTCTGGAAGACGCTAAGGATGGAAACTCAAGGGGGAGCCAGTGCCCTGGATTCTCATTAACGCCCACACTAGCCAACTCAAGTGGAAGTTGGGGCCTGTCCTCTAGGAAGTTACAGCCCCAGCGAGGACACACAGGGGGCCAATCCCGGAGGTCCAAAGAACACAAGGTCCATATCCAATGTGTCCATTTGCTTCCCAGAAATCATGGTGATATTACCATAGATTCAAACACAGAACTGTTATTCTTAAAAGCCAACAGTTCCAACCGAGAGGTTAAATGGAATTTTTGAAATGCCAATCCTCAGATTTTCAATCTAGTGAAACTCAACTCTCTAGTATATACTGGGTGGAATGGCAAAGAAACTGATAAAATAATCTAAAACTGGTTTCATTTAGCTTTGTAATATGATTTGGGCCCATAAAATTGACTTTCCTCATTACACTTGGCCTAAGACATCATTAAAATGAATTTGTAATTTTCAAATTATGTTAGCAAATGGCACCCAATCATATATAGAGTCTCAAGACAAAATCAAAGGTATGAAAAAATCAGTGCGGGGACGACCTCAAGTTTGGAAGGTAAGAGGAAGAAGAAATTTATATATGGAAGCTATAGTGTAGGGCCAAATACCTCGCAAAGCTTCCCAAACATCCTGAAGTTCAGGGAGACTAAATAATTTGTCCCAAATCACAGTCACTAAATATGAGCTCTGGACGGAATGCGAGCCCAGACTGCCCAAAGCCAAATCCTGCGCGAGCTCTCTCAGCACGTGGAGGGTCTCCCCCTGGCTGCAATTCTTCTACTCGCTCATTCGCAGCATCCAAATGGCCAAATTTTACTCCATTTAAAAAGGAAGGAAAGAAAGGTCCCTGTCCTCATCTGGATAAGCTTTAGTTATGTTTGTAAAACATTCAGAAAAGGCCATAAAAAGACCTTCATTGAGGGCTGTGCTTAGTATTAAGTATTATTCAATAAACCACAGAGCGGAGGTTGCCAACTGACATCTAGCTATAACCTGGAAAGAGTACTGGCTGAATATATTTTTTTTTTCCTGTTTCAATTTCTAAGTATCATTTATATTCATCAGCCCCGCCCCACCCAGTCCCCCATTAGAAAGCATAAAACAAAAAAAACAGCTACAGTTGTAAGACACAACCAGAGTAGGTGGCATATTACGATAAACAATGATGACAATAAAACATTTTTCCAGCTGTGATAAACATATTTAAGATCTATCATAGAGGCTGTTGAAGCTAAAACTGAAAACTAAGAAAATTACAAGTTGTTTATAACATAGAATTTATGTCTTAGAAGCTTTTATTTTTTAGGCAGAAGTTGTCTCGCTAGGAGATCATTTCCTTACCTTTTTTAAAATTTAAACTTCTAAAGTTTGACATGTTAAGGCCGTCAACACATCCAAAGAGATTTAACTGGCTAAGGAATGGGCAGCCAGTTAAGCATGAACACCAGCACATGGTCCGGCTCAGAGGCCCGGCTGGTGAAGACAGTACTTCTTGGGGCAGCACTATTGGCCTCCAGGATGACCCCAAAGAATCTATATACCTGCCAGGTGGTGCGGACACTTGCATTTCATCACATCTCAAATATTGTGAACAAGTAGTTCAATTAACAACTGTCTGTCTCAGAGATCAGAAGTAAAAAATTAAGAGGAATGGGGAATTATGTCTAGATTTCCAAATATCCATGCCTTCGTGCCATTTCTTGGCTTCTGAAACCATCTGGCTTCTATATAAATGCTTCCTTTCCCAACTTAAAAAAAAAAAAAAGTTAAACAATAAACCTTGCCATCCAACTGTGACTGATGAGATGTGGTTGTGAAATTGGCTTGTCAGATGCACTTACATAAGAGGATACCCACTTGATTGCAATTCGTGACATCCCTAACGTCTTAAAAACTTCAAGAGACAACAATTTCCTCAATAAACAAAACTATTGTGTATTTCACTAAGCTGAGCTAAGATTACCTCATCCCTTAAAAAACCAATGGCTGTAAACAAGTTGTAACACAACTGGGCAATGCCTGCACAAGTCCAAGTCCCTTTGCAAAACCCAGGAGGGACTTCCCAGCAACTTCCCTGCCTTCCGAGCAGGAACAGCCCCCAAATATGGAACTGAAGGAGATTGAACAGAATTGGAAAACATCAGATTGTGAAAGACTAGGTCTGCTTAACAGAACACTTTACTTTTTGAATCCTAAAATAAACAGGCAGACCACTTGAGCAATCACTGAGGTGTATCCTTGAAAAGCCACCGTACCTCCTAAGTCACACATCTAAACTAGTCAGATATCTTTTAAAACCCTTGCGATATCAACCCAATTTGCACCTGTTTTAATGAACACCTACTGTGCACCAGGCACTTTGTCAGATCCTAGGGAAACAAAGAACATGCTTTCCTGCTCTTAAAAAATTCCTATAACAACAGAGAGGGAGAGAAACCCATCATGCCAGTACCATGTGATCAGTATCTCTAGCAGTGGATATTAGATATTACTGGTAGGTAGGGAGGTCTCTGATATGAAGGGTTAATCAACTCTGGGGAGAGAAGTGCTGCTCAGGATCAGAGCCTGCTCTGAGTAAAATGCACAGCAAGAAAAGTTAAGTACAACCACTTATTTGGAGACCCCAAATAAGACATTAAACGTAAATTTAAAAAGCAACCCAGAGAAAGATACTAGTTTCTGAGTCCCTAAGGAAAATGTAAAAATGTAGACAAGCTCTTCAATTAAACCTCTAACATTTCTGAATCAATTGCAGTATTTAAAGAGAAAGACTCCTTTTATAATTACATGTGACACTTTTCCCCCTGAAAACATAATCTAACAGCACAGATATGCTCCTTCAATGTGAAGGTTGGTTTCTGTGGGCCCTAAATGGAACACACTAGCTCACCCAACAGGAATACCCTAAGCAAACATAGGGAGGCAGTCGTCTTTCTCCTGGTACATCTCTAGCTCCTCCTAGAAAACAACTCGGATAATCTTAGGGGATGAAAGAGTCCTGGTGTGATTTGGGAGATGAAAGTCACTCAAAACCATTTCGAACAAGATCACCACTGAATGCTCCCCATGACCAAATGACAGTGGCAGGCCCAGGGTTTCAAGGTCCAGGCCTGCTCCAACCCATCCACCCTGACATTCATCCATCAGTCCTGCCCCTGGGAAGACCCTGCACCTGGTGACCTGAGGGCGGTGAACTCCTTCCTAATCACTCTCCACCCTACACAGAAAATCACTGAGCTCAAAAGAGTTCAAGGCTCCATCGAAATTCCAAATTGATTTCACATAATCCAAAGGAAATCACGGCATCGTCCCCCACCCCCCGCAACCCATCTTGAACAATGACAATCTCCTTGTGGCCACACATACCAAACAATAATTCGGACATCAGAGACAGACTCCAAATTTAAGTACTGGCCAGATGTAGGTCTAAAGCAGAGATATGAACAGAATTTTCAAGTTAAACCCACTAATTGAGCCAGACTGACATTTACCAATACACAGAGACCCCGTGGAGGTGAAAGACATGTCACAGCACCTCCAAGAGTAGCCCTGAAGTTGAAGCATGAGCCCCTGACAGGGATCTAAGCACTCCTCACACAGAACTATCCCAGGGCAGTGGGGTCTGCTGCTGCCACCCCTGAAGCCAGGAAGCATCAGACACTATCCGAGCTGCCTTCCATGGCTGCAAATCCAGCAGATTATCGATACAGATAAATGAAACCAGAGGCATACAAAAAGGAGATACGGCACCTTTCCTCAGGAGCTCCCAATCTATCAGCAAAGCAGACCTGTACAGAGACATCAGCAAGGTGCTATGGAGGCTTAAAGAACAAAGCATAGTCATGTGTCACTCAATGGGATATGTCCTAAGAAATGCACCTAGAGGTGATTTTGTCTTTGTGTAAACTGTACTTATACAACGTAGATGGTATAGCCTGCTACACACCTGACCATACGGTATCACATAGGGTACAAACATGTACAGCATGTTACTGTATGTTACTGTACTGAATACTTAGGCAATCGTAACATGGTAAAAGCATTTGTGCATCTAAACATACAAGAAGTACAATAAAAATATAGTACAAAAGATTTTTTAAATGGCACAACTGTACAGGACACTTACCATAAACGGAGCTTGCAGGACTGGAGGTCGCTCTGGGTGAGTCAGTGAGGAGTAGTGAGTGAGTGTGAAGGCCTAGGACATCACTGGACTTTACATAGTCTATGCTGTAGACTTTATGAACACTCCCAACTTAGGCTACATTAAATTCATAAAAAATTTTTTCTTTCTTCCGTAACAAATTAGCCTTAGCTTACTACATTTTTATTTTATAATTCTTTAACTTTTTGACTCTTTCGTAACAACACTTAGTTTAAAACACATACACATTGTACAGCTATTACAAAAATATTTACTTGCTTTATATCTTTAAGTTTTATTTTTATTTTGGTTTTTTTTGTTTGTTTTTTTTTTTTTTTTTTTTTTTTTTTTTTTTTTTTTTTTTTTTTT
>RJWJ010036296.1:0-16176 GCA_004363605.1 Indri indri | reverse complement strand
AGCGAGACCCCGTCTCTACCAAAAATAGAAAGAAATTAATTGGACAGCTAAAAACATATATAGAAAAAATTAGCCGGGCATGGTGGCGCATGCCTGTAGTCCCAGCTACTCGGGAGGCTGAGACAGTAGGATTGCTTGAGCCCAGGAGTTTGAGGTTGCTGTGAGCTAGGCTGATGCCATGGCACTCGCCCCAGGCAAGAGAGTGAGACTCTGTCTCAAAAAAAAAAAAAAAAAGAATACTTTATATATATTATGATAGACTTTGTTTTGTATCATACTTTTTATAATATTCTCTCTCCCTCCTCCCTATTTAAGTAGGTAATAATTTTCCTATTAATTAATATTCTTCTATAGCATCATTTTAATGGTTGCACTGTAACTTTTTATACCAATATATTATAGTTTATAACCTATCTCACTGATAAAAATTTGATTATTCCGGTTAGGGAATATCATATCACACATGCTCATTTCTGGTGTGATAAATATAGAGAATTATCCTAAAGAGATGAAATATATCTGTTTGCTCAAATATCACCACCTGAAAGCTAGACAAAACAAATCCAGAAAAGAAAACATTCTTCCAAATGTAGTTCATTTTATCCAGTAAGAACAGCTAAAATTAACTCTCCCCATTATTATCTTAATATGTGTCTCCTAAATAGGCAAGCAGAGTACCATGCACCTCAGAACTATTCAATAAATAGTTGACATATAAATGTCCATTTTGGTGTTTTGGAAAAGCCTTCAACTAAGCAATATGAAAAACTTCTGCGTACGAAGAATATATTGGATTACACAAAAACTTGTACATGAATGTTCACTGCATAATATATATAATAATTCGTAATAGCCCAAAAGTATAATAAACAGTCCAACATGTCCATTATGTTAATCCAAATGGTTAAACATAATGTGGTATAGCCGTGCATGCTACAATATGCATAAATCTTGAAAACATTATGCTAAGTGAAAGAAGACAGACACAAAAGGCCACATACTGTACGATTCCATTTAAATGAAATATCGAGTGTAGACAAGCTTATGAAGACAGAAAACAGATTACTGGTTGGTAAGGGCTTGGGAGAAGGGAAGAATGAAGACTGACTGCTTCATGGGTATAAGGTTTCCCTTTGGGGGAGGAAAACAAATTCTGGAACTAGATAGTGGTGATGGCTGCTTAACATTGTGAATGTACTAAAAACTGAATTGTACACTTTACAAAGGTGAGTTTTATGGTGTTTGAATTACATCTCAATAAAGCTCTTTAAAAAAGAGAATAGGAAATAGCATGTTCAGATTAGTAGTTAATTTTCAAAAAAATTATACATAAAATGCACTTAAAATTATACCAAATATTATTACATAGTTTCTCTTTCATAATTATGAAGATACTTTACATCTTGTTAGACCTAAAGATCATGATTAAGAACAAAAGTTATTTTCTGCTACTGTACTATAGCTAGACAAAAGTAAATAGAGCTGAAGAGACTCTCAAATTCAGAGCCATACATACAGCATAACTTAAAAAAAAAAAAAAACGCTTATGTAAACAGAAAAAAAATTCAGTTATTGGTATCTTCCAGTTACTTGGAGTCTAAATAAGCTAATTAAATCAAATGTCCACATTGTATCCATTTGTTACCTATACTAGGCAAATTAATACCATGAGGTAAAGCAACATACACTGACTGTGCCTATTAATATATGTTTAATTTCACATGAGTCATTACATGTTGCTGTGCTTCAGTTTCCTTATTTATAAAATGGGGATGATAAAAGCACCCCTTTCATAGGACTATCAGGGAATTAACTGTATGGAAAGTACTTTGAATAGTACTTGGTAGATGGTAAATACATAAATCTTAGCTAAGAATATTTACAACATAGGAAAGTTCACATATCCACCGGTCCACCAAATGTACCAGTATCCCAACTTACTTTAGAATATCATTTTGTGACTTTCATTTCCTTTTCCAAAATCCATTAACCAAAAGAGACGCAGCTATTGCATACATGACAGCATTTCGTAAAACATAGAACATATGCTAATATAGAAATATTGGATCTTGAAAAGGAATAGATTTCTTAGAAAGAGTCACATGTAGCCCAAGAGGACTGTCTCTCTCCAACTACTGGGAGATACATTTGGTCCTCTTTAGTCTGGATTTCTCACTTTAAAGATTTTGGCTGATTTTTCTGGTTTGACCCTTAGCCAACAAACCAAGGAAGTTTCTGTCTACTCGGTAGTTCTCAAAGCCTGTGTGCAAAACAAGAACCACTGGTTTTAAAACAATATTATAAAGAAAGTTCCATTTACAAAAAAGTTGACATAATTGTGTTGTAACATCTTAAATCTAGAATTAAAATTATGTTTCTAAATAAATTAATTCTCTTTCTAAACTTAAATAGTTTCTATTCAATTACTTGTGAAAGAGCTTGAGAATCAAGTGAGAACTAAATGTCTAAACTTCTCTGCATACTAGTTCAAAAAGAACAGTATCTAAGTTTTAAAAGTGATCCTTTTCTAAACAAAATGTAGAATATCCATACAATGAATGGAATATTATTCAGCCACAAAAAGAAATAAAGTCCTCATACACACTAGAGCACGGATAAACTTTGAAAACATTATGCTAAGTAAAAGACGTTAGACACAAAAGGCCAAATATTATATGATTCCATTTATATGGACTACCACAAATAGGCAAATCCATAGAGACAGAAAGTAGATTAGTAGTTGCCAGGGGGTTGGGGAAAGGTGAATAGAGAGTGACTGATTTAAAAGGACAGGATTTGCTTTTGGGGTGATGAAAAAGTTCTGGAACTAGACTGGTGATAGTTATACATTAAGAACATACTTAATACCACTGAATTGTGTACGATAAAATGGTTAGAATAATGTCCATTTTGCCATAATAAAAATTAAAAAAATTTAAAAGGTGATCCTCTCACCATAGAATCCTGTCTAATCTTACCAGTGTTTTTCTGAATCAAGCTGGCCCTTTCCCTGTCTCCACAGCTTACATCCTGTCAGAAACCACACCCATTATTCTGACCCAGTGCCATCCTTTCCACCAGAAAGCATTAATCAATTGTCCCTCCATTTAATTTTTCCAGTTAACCCTTACCTGGTTTCACATGCCTACATGTTAACATTAATGTGACTGTTGGCTTAGACAGGAACAGAATGGGAAATAACCTATGCAGTGTTATCTGAGAATGTCATGAGGTTTAATTTACCCCCAAATCTCTTCCTGTTCTAAAATCTGTATGCTTAGAGCATTGCACAGTGTCTCAAATTAAATGCAATTCATGTTAAGTAGAAGTCTTCCCATTTACACAATGGCAAACTACCTACCCAGAGTTAGTTCTGCTAAAATACAACATACCCATTATGTAAAAATCACTCAATAAAAACACAGGGATTATAGGGGAAATTGGGCTAGGGGCACAATGCTCAAAAACTTCATCAGTGATACATTACAGAAAAAAAATAGGAACCTAACAAAAAATGGCAGCACAGTTTTACCCATGTTAAATGGTTAAGAAATACAAAAATACGACAATTTATCTTGAAAAAGAAGTGAAGTTCACTTTTGGAAGTTGGCTGGCATCAGAAGGGTTGCAGCTTATAAGTTATTTTGAAGTACGAGTAGGAAGGAGGGTTATCTGAAGTCAGACTGGAAGTTGTAATATCTCATGTGGCTGTGGCTCATACTTGGGTAGCTGGTAGATGTTTGCAGTGTGTGCCTGAGAGCATTCTGTGTATTCCTACGTTGCTTGGTTGAGCTGGGTACAGCTTTCTACAACCACTTAGCGTTTCTTGTGAACAAAAGTGGGCATAAGCAAAGGCAAAATTTAAATTAGTGTCAAATTGTTCCCTATGTATTAACTGGGACAAATTTGTATTTTCAAAACAAGCATTATTGCAGAGCTGACTGTGGAAGAGAAAGCTGATCCTTAACAAAAAGAATCATGGTCACATTTTATTCAAATAAAGAAGAAAGAAATTATTGGTCCCCAAAGCAGTGATAGTGAGGATCTCTGCTATATTTATGCTACTACACTTTATCGAAAAGGCAGAAATCCCTCAGTTGATATCAGCCATTGTTTAGAGAAATTAAAATAAAAGTTGAAGATACCTATGTTACGTTTGGTGAAAAGAAAACCAGAATGTGAAACTGTACATCCATTATGCTCACGGTTATACAAATAAAAAGCCTAGAAAAATAAATTGGAAGTAAAAAAGAAAAATAATGCTAATAGTGTTTGACTAGGGTGGTCAGATTATGGGTGAGTTTTTCTAATCCTAGGTATTATTTTAAAATAAAGGAAACAATTTTTAAATTGCATAAAATTTCTATCCTGATTATTTTCAGTAATTTAAAATATTATAAGAAAAGTCCTAGGCCGGGCGCGGTGGCTCACGCCTGTAATCCTAGCACTCTGGGAGGCCGAGGCGGGCAGATAGTCCTGAGCTCAGGAGTTCGAGACCAGCCTGAGCAAGAGCGAGACCTCGTCTCTACCAAAAATAGAAAGAAATTAATTGGACAGCTAAAAATATATATATAGAAAAAATTAGCCGGGCATGGTGGCGCATGCCTGTAGTCCCAGCTACTTGGGAGGCTGAGGCAGTAGGATTGCTCGAGCCCAGGAGTTTGAGGTTGCTGTGAGCTAGGTTGATGCCACGGCACTCGCCCCAGGCAAGAGAGTGAGACTCTGTCTCAAAAAAAAAAAAAAAAAAAAGAAAAGTCCAGATGAAGCTACATGAATTATAAAACTACAATAATAATGTGAAACATTGCAGATTTGAAATAGGGTCTGCATCTATATTTTGGCTAAGATAGGGTTAATTTTTTCTAACATTCACATCTTGATGTGTCCATGCTCTTTATAAAAAAAAAAAAAAACTATTAATGTTTCCTCTCTTGTAATTCAACCAATTTCTGCTCAGAGGGAATGTGGTAAAAGAGTTCACTGAACTAAATCCTTTTTTTTCATCTGGGAGAGAAGATGCTGCCTGGCTGCTGTCTGATGAGGCTATCTGATGAGGTAAAGTATGTGAAGGTGTTTTACAAACTATTACATCTGTTAAGGTTAGTTGGGTAGGTGGGGGGGGGAGTGCTGAGAAGCACTTATTACTTTGCATAAATGTTACTTAATAAAATAATTAATCCTGATTTAAACATATTTGTGAAAACATAAGAATCAGTTAATTACTATGTGAGAATGATAAAACTTAGTGTTTGTCTTAACTTGCTTCCCCCATTCTTTATGAATGGTAAATTATATACCCTGGCTAATCTGGCCTTTTGCAAGTCTTTAAGTATTGTCTTGCCTTTTTTCTTTCTTTTTTTTTTTTCTAATTTTAACCAATGCACTACAAACTTAACCAAGTAAACATCCTGTTAAGAAAATTACACATTGAGAAAAAAAAAAATCACAAACATATGACACTAATTGATCTTTACTAAACCTTGAGTTTCAGAAATTTCATGACCCTTACCTCCAAATATTTCCCTTATTTAAATACTTTTTAAAAAGGAAAACAGTGAATGTATAAGATATATTCTAAACAAGAGTCAATTCAGTTTTTGAAGTATATCATAACTAGATCGAGCACTTAATAGTCAGTGCTGCAAAAGTACATTGTTGATATCTGTGAGACAAAATTAAAAACTACAATAAACATAAATTTAATTCACACTTTATAAGAGCACACATACAAACTAGTCTTCTGAGTGCTTGAACCCACTAATGACCTTTCAAAAGTTATTTCTAGCTGTATATATATATCATAAGTTATTTGGTTTAATGAAAATATTTTCTAATAAAACGATGCCAAATTTCTATCTTTTAGCTCATTTCTCTTTTTTAAATCTCCATTACTCAGCAGACACCCTCAACAAGAAGCATCCATTCTGTAGTCACTGCTACAACTTGCTGACAGATTAATGAAAATAATGAACTGTTGATATCAAGTATAACACATTTCTACTAGATAAGAAGTAGATAATTTCAGATACAGATTCTAGGCTTTGGGATTTTTTTATTTTTGTTTGTTAGTGTTCTTTTTTTTTCTTTTTAGATAGCATTAAAACAGTTGCTGTGAATCAATGAAAAATGACTTAAAACTTTAAAATATTTGTAACAGTGTTAAACAGGGCTAAGCTTTTGAAAGCTGAAAAGTAACAAACCACGCGCTCAAGGCCAGCGGTTCCCAACCTTTTTGATACCAGTTTGCACTAGGGACTGGTTTCATGGAAGACAAGTTTTCCACGGGTGGGGGGTGCACAGCTCAGGCAGTGATGCCAGCGATGGGGTGAGGAGCTGTAAATACAGTTGAAGCTTTGAACCTTCGCTTGCTTGCTTGCCTGCCTGCCATGCGACTCCTACTGTGCTGCCCAGTTCCTAAGTTTCACGGAAGACAATTTTTCCATGGGGGTGAGGGCGGAAGCTCAGGCAGTGATGTGCACCCCGGTTCCTAACAGGCCTACTGAGCCACAGCCTGGGGTTGGGGACTGCTGCTCTAGGCTATAAGAATTAAAGTACACATATGCAAACATCTCATAAGTAAAACAATGGTCTCAAATGCTTAAATATAAAAATTTATACTATGGGAAACAATTTTCTTCCTGATTTAACAAAGTGACATGTAAATAAAGCCTCCAATCAGGATTTATAAGAATATTATTCTGCTATTGATTCTAATTAAAAAACACAAATCTGAAAAGTCCCATTCATAATTTTAGGCTCTATTATTTAACAAGAACTGAATATCTAAGATTGATACAACAAACTTGATAAGTTATCACAGTTTATCTTTACTCCCCAAACCAAAAACTGATGATAAAAATTTTTTTGGTGTGAGAAGGTAGTCTGAGAACAGGCCAAATCAAGGCTATTTCACAATGATTTCTGGCAAAAGAAAAAGGATTCTTTTCAGTTTAAACTCTTCATGGTAAGTAAAAATTATCAAGCAATGTACAAATGTCAGATAAGCTTAAAAGAACAGGTTTCATTATACCTATATCGAAATTACTAAAAAATGAAAATAAAAGCAGTAGCAGTAGCAAACATATTGAGTATTTTTCCGTGTGCCAGAAATGGTTTCAGACCTATTTACTCTTGGTGATTATCCTGGCTTCCGTCTCTTTCTCTACTGTTAATAGATACTATGGCCCATGATAAAAATAAAAATCTTACTTATATAAGACTTAGTATTAAAATTAGCATTCCCATTAATCAATTAATAAAAATTTCAAATGGAATATAATAACCAAAGTATTCTAAACTTTAACATATAAATAGATAAAAAACAAAAGTTTTATATCTATAAATCCAGGCAGATGGTCTTGTAGAGTTAGTAAGCACGTACCTTCTGGAGTCAGGCTGCCTTAGTTCAAATCCTGATTCTGCTGTGGACTAGGTTTGTAATCCCTGGGAAATTATTCTACTTCTTTAACCCTACTTCCCTCATCTATAAAATGGAAGTGAGTATTGTTACCTAATAGAATGAAATCTCTATGTAAAGCATCTCAGACATTATAAGCACTCAGTAAGATTTATCATTGCATGATTATTAGCACAAGTATGACCACATGCTTCTGCAAACTTTATGGCCTCAACAGAAAAGGAATCCAATATCCCAGACAGCTCCACTAAAAAATTTCTCATGCCTAATTCTGATTTTCTTCCATACATGTATACACACAGACACATTCTCTTGTAGAAGTGTTACTCACTGTGCAGAGGTGGCACAATGGACTGAATTTTGTCTCCTCCAAAATTCAAATGTTGAAGCCCTAACCCTCAATGTGATGGTATTAGGACCTTTGGGAGATAATCAGGTTTAGATGAGGTCAAGAGGGTAGGGCTCTCATGATAGGACTAGTGCCCTTTATAAAAAGGAACATCAGAGAGCTTGTGCTCCCTCTCCCTTCCTCTGTCTCTTTCTCTCTCTCTCCCCAAACCCTCTCTGCCATGTGAGGATGCAGCAACAAAGCAGCCATCTGCAAGCAAGGAGGAGAGTCCTCACCAGAATGTGACCATGGTGGCACCGTGATCTTGGACTTGCAGCCTCCAGAACTGAGAGAAAATAAATTCCTGTTGTTTAAGCCACCCAGTCTATGTATGGTATTTTGTTATAGCAACCAGAGTTGACTAATACAGGTAGTCTACTTGTATTTTCAATGTTTAAATACACGAGAAAAAGCAACTCTTAAGTTTTTATTTTGCAAAGTTTATCAGACCCATGCAAATTCATGGTGTGGACAGTTTTCAAAGACTGCAGGGTATGTCAGAATAAGCCTTGGTCAGACAGACATTACACTTCTGCATATAACATAATTTCTTTTTAAAAGCTCAATATTAATGTTTCTTACTTTTCAAAGAGCCGCTTTAACCAGTTCTAGTTAAGTCATGGTCAGACAGATATTATATTCATGTCTATAATACACTGCAAGACATAATGTAAGGATTCTTACCTCTTGTATCTGCCTGAAACTGTTCTGGAAGACTCCTATAAAGTAAAAATAATGACAAGTCAGTAAGGGTGTATATGTACACAATTTCTGATTATACAAAACAGTTGATAAAGAATATCTAATTTTGAAAGAACCAACTTAAAGCAATTGTTATTTTTAAAAATTCACATTGCTGGTCAAAAAAAAACAAGACTCTGCATCAGATTTTTCAGCCCAAACCAATCACTTTCTTACAATTTTTTTTAATAAGGAAGTATTTTAAAAGCTCGGAAAATGGGCAAGGAGGGCATCATTCATTAACCGGTCAGCTTAAATCCTTTTGGAAGTCAATGGGCATTAAAAAATACAACCATTATATCCTTTATATAGCCCCTTTGTCTTTTAACGCCCTCAATTTTAAAAAAGCTACAATTCACATACATTTAGTGCCTAATGCTTATCTTTAAAGACTACATGCACACCTAGAAGTGAAAAGAGAGAAAGTATGTTTCACTGTGCTATTCTAAGCTACCAAAAAAAAAAAAAAAAAAAATCACTGAAAGCTAGCATTTAACCATTGGGGTGGAAAAAGTATTACTTTGCAACTAAAACTAGGCAGTCATTTCTCTTTTTAGTGTTTTGATAGTCTGGGCTCTACAAATATTTTTGTATTTTCATCTTAATAAAACAGGTCAAAATCAAATGATGAGTCTTTAAAAACTGATAATAACCTTTTTCCTAGTTAATCATTAAGTCTCTAAGAGAGATCTTACCATTAAAGAATTTCTGATCTGGTTAAAATGAAAGAATAAAATCTTTATAAGATGACCAATTCCAGAGTAAAACAGTAAACACTGACTGCATGATGCAATAAAAGACTAGCAATGTGGAGAAAATGCACAGTAAACTGTATATGATTAAGAGGAAGAATTAGACAAAAGTTCTAACCAGACAGGCTACTCAGTGGCTTGTAAGTCTGTGGGTTTAACTTCTATCAGTCTCTGTCTCCTCATCTCTAAAACAGAGTAACAACAATGCTTATTTTATTGGGTTACTGTGGAGATTAAATGTTGTAAGTAAGTAAAACAATTAGCATAACCCCTTCATAACAGGCTTTCAATTTAATTTGATAGTTAATACAACAACAACAAAAAAACCTAACTGGGATATGGAATTTTAATAAGTCTAATTATTCCAAGTCAATAAATTCCCATTACAACAGCCTAAATCACTTAGTTTAATATAACTTTATCTAAATTTTTCATGTATATGTTTTATGTTCTAAGTAAAATATAAACTGTTGGCAGACAAGGAGCCCCCTCTTTGATTTCTTTCCCCCCAAAACCCCCAGGTCACCTGGTATGCAATATATATTGACAACTTAGGGAAATAACTTCTTTAGTAATCTGCAGTTACAGAAAAAGCACCACTTGGGAAATAACCAGTTGCTGGAAGCAACCAGGTGACAGGATACTAGAGGGTCCACGTGTGTGGGCTTGACCCTACAAACAGGATTACCTCTGGGGAAGCCATGCTTTGACAGTTTATATTAACCCTCCCTGGGCATCCATTATTCTTATAGCAGGGACAACAAAACCTAGTTAGTAAACTTTAAATAGATCTTTTTATCTACCTGTCATTAAGGAGGTATCCCCTAAATGATGATGAGGCAGATGAATCTTTGTACTTTGTGTACCAAACATGTAAAACAGATCCATTTATTAAAATATAGTGTGTCTAGTGAATAAGAGCTAAGAATATATTTTATAAAATCTAGTTTTTAAATCATTCTTGAAAGCTTAACAGCTAATGTGTTTAATCAATGGTTATTTAGATAAAACAAAAAGCAATATTAAACTTAACGTATATTCACTCAAAGCACATTTTATTAAATGTAGATGACAATGATTTCATATGGAACTTTTTCTCCTAGAGTTTCCCAAATAGCATTTAAATTAACATTTTACAGAGATTTTCTTTTACTAAATTCCCTAATACTATGCAATATGAAGTAAAACTAAGGCATATTAAAAAAATAAAGAACCGAGGGCATATATCTTAAATGATGTCTGTCTACACCTAAGAAAAAATGCTAATAATGCCAGAATCTCTGAAACAAAGTTCCAAAACATCCTCACTCTCTCGTTTTGGTTATATTTGAAATATTTCTGAACATGCCATAGCAGCTTGATTGCCAGTATCAGCAGAATGGCTAAATGAGAGAAACCTTTACTGGACTAATTTTCATTATCAATTGATACGGTATGAATAACCTGGCAATGAATACTTCTGACACTTGAAATAGGTATTTTCTGTAACATGGTAAAACTTAGACTAATGCAAATACAGCAGAATTTTAACAAATATAGATATGTGAAACAAAGGGCATTTTCAACAACACTAAACTATAGTGGCATTAGACAAATTGTACACATTGACCTAACTATAAATGACTTAAAGACAGTATCAGACAAGTTTCGAGTTAAGTATACTAATAGAAAGTCATGTAATAATACCACATTTCTACATTCTACAGTTTTTTTTTTTTTTTAAACAACTAGTCACTTACACATACCTTTAGTAAGTTTTATACAGTATTTCTACACAGCTGACTTGGTGCAGCTGATAAAATTAGAACTCTGACATAGTTGATCAAATCATCCCATGTCATGTCTGAGATGTATAAACAATGAGAACTTAAGCTATACTTATTTCTATATAACTAATATTTCAATTGTTAAAATTCTAAAGCAGGCAGACAACACTTAAGTTTATTCTTTATTGGTAGACTTGAATTTTTATTGGTAGATTAGAGACTATGCATTATGTAGCTAAAGAATCTATTAATCAAATTATAAACCTTAACAATGGAATGTTCCCTAACTTGGATAACCAATATTATATGAGTATTATTGGAGATTTAGGAGGGACAGTAGTCTGCTTCTCATGTATATTCAAAATTGACAATTATAGATGTAGTTTAAAGTGATCTCTATATCCCTGCCAAAAAGATAAAATTGGGCATGTCTGAAATTAAAAATGTTAGTAAGAAAAACCAAAATCAACCCATATAGTGCATCAACAGAGTCCCTTATAATTATTTTAGTTTTATTTTTAATTAACAAATAATAATCATGTATATTTATGGGATATAAAGAGATATTTTGATACATGCATATAGTATGGAATGATCAAATCAAATCAAAGTAATTAGCATATCCATCACTTCAAATATTTATCATTTCTTTGTGGTGAGAACATTTAAAATCTCCTCTTTTAGCTATTTTGAAATATACATTATTATTAATTATAGTCACCTTGCTGTGCAATAGAACAGAATTTATTCCTATCTAACTGCAACTCTGTACCCATTGACAAACACTTCTTTCGCCATCTACCCACACCCCAGCCACCATTCTACTCTCTAGTTCTATGAGTTTGACATTTTTTAGATTCCACATACAAGATCATTGTGACAACAGGGATGAACCTAGAGGACATTATGTTAAGTGAAATATAATTTTAAGGTAGAAAGTGACATTCCTGCACATTAGAACAACATTCTACACAAACATAAACTTCACCTTAGATTTGTTAACTAGAAACCTCTATATTTCTGTGGCCACGAAAATTTCCAAGCAAAAGAACTGAACTATATAATTACTTGGAACTTTAATAATTACTATAACTGTTAAAGCTGACAATTCCATTCTTAATGCAGAAAAAATGGAGAAATACAGTAGTCCCTCCCACCTTATCCAAGGTTTTGCTTTCTGTAGTTTCAGTTACCTGTGGTCAACCTCAGTATGAAAATACTAAATGAAAAACTCCAGAAATAATTCATAAATTTTAAGTTGTGAACCACTGTGAGTAGCATGATGAAGTCTGGTACCATCCTGCTCCATCCTGCCCAGTACATGAATCATCCCTTTGTCCAGCAGATCTGTGGTGGATATGCTCCCCGTCCCTTAATTTCCTAGCAGCCATCTTAGTTATCAGATTGACTGTTGTGGTATCCCAGTGATTGTGTTCAAGTAACTCTTATTTTGCTTAATAATGGCCCCAAAGCACAAGAGCAGTGATTCTGGCAATTCAGATATGACAAAGAAAAGCTGTAAAGTGTTCCTTTAAGTTAGAAGGTAAAACTTCTCAATTTAATAAGGAAACAAAAAAATCATATACTGAGGTTGCTAAGATCTATGGTAAGAACTAATCCATCCATGAAATTATAAAGAGGGACAAAGAAACTGGTGCCTAGTATATACAGAGTTCGGTATTATCCAGGGGAGATACGGAATTTCAAGCATCCATTGGGGGTCTTAGAACATGTCTCCCCTGGATAAGGGGAACTGCTGTACCAGGATCACTGAAACTGCTTGTAAAAAGTACAACAGTTAAGACTGATACTGGTCATAAAATTTCAATGACTATGTAATTAGAACTTCCAATAACCCCAAAGTCTGTTATACAACTGATTTTAAATACACTTTTCCTGAAATAATCTTCCTTGCAATGGAATGGTTTATATTACTGAAGGAAAAGGGAAAGACCAATGTAAAGCTCAGAAAATGTTGGCAAAGCACACAACGTTTTGTGTAAGTTCAAGTAAAACATTCTGCTTCATTCAAGCTTAGAATGGTCAATAAGGAAATCCCATGAACATTGTCTTTACAGGTGCAATGGTAGATCAGAATGTGTAACGTATAAACAAATATAATAGCATATGTGAAATAAGATCAGACAAATACAAGCCCAGTATAATATAGCAAAATAATACTGAAGTTATTCAAACAAACTAGCAACAAAGCCACAACCCTCAGTAAAATTACAGCATAATATGCTAACTGGCCCTCAGGACTAACTTAAAATATTTATATTGGTATGCATAATTTATTATGGCATCTTGTTGAAGATGGCCACAGAACAAAATTTCTCTAATGTATAATTGATAAAATAACTAGGAAAATAAAAAATAAAACAAGAACTTTATCAAACTGACAAAGATTTTAAAACGAAAAACTCATCCTTCCCCTTCCTTTCCTGAATAAATCAATCCTAAAGCCATTGGGTGGGGCAAAGCAAGGTGGGGAGGAAACAGTGGCTCAGACCAGGGTATCGAAATACTAGAATCCTACATAAAGAAGAGCTGCTTGGCATAGACAAAGTCCAAACTGTGGAGACTGCTCACACAGCAGAAGGACTTGGCCTTCGCCTAGACAACCTAAGCAGAATGAGGAGGGTGACTAGGGGAGGGAAGGTCTCATTCCTGGGGCAATGTCAGAGAGGGAGTCCCATGAACGGTCAGCCAGAGTCCCAAGTGATGTGTGATCCATTCAGGAGGGTGGCTCAGAATGCAGCATTAGAGCTCTAGAAGGGTAAAGAATATGTACCCTCGGAGAAGCAGCCTGGCATGGGGTGTTCTGTGCCAGAGCTCAGGCAGGATGAAGTGAATGTCCACATGGAGTGGCAGTCTGGTCTGGAGATGTCAAAACCTAAATCAAGCTGAGTAGGGTTCCCATGAAGGAGCAATCCAGTATGAGGTCTCAGAGTCTGAGCAGGAACAAAGAGAGGCCTTAGGGAAGAGCAGCCTGTCAAAGAATGGAAAAAGTTAAGCCAATGGAGGACATCCTGCAGCCTGGCATGAGATGCCCAAGTCCGAAAAAATTGAGGAAAAGTGTTCATGCACAGGCAGAGCCAACATGTGATGTCAGAATCCACTTGTGGTAAGGAAGGCATAAGTGTGGAAGAGGTGGCAATGGGAGATGTGTTACTATTGAAATACATATAGAGAGACTGAACAAATAAGAAACATATTAAACATAATGGGAAGCAAGTTTCTCAATGTCACAAAAAGGAATTACAAATACTAGAATAAAGCCTGTGATATTAGATTAGAATTAGAGGTAGAGGTATAAATTGGTTTCAATACCTACATAGATACAAGTAGGTAGTCAGGCAGGCAGAAAGCAGATAGGGGTGGGTGGATGGGCGGGTGTGTATGTGTGTGTGTGTGTGTGTAAATACGGGCTATATTATAGTCCACAGAAAAACAAGGTAAAAAGATCAACAAATCAACCCAAGTAATTTCGCTTTTCTTAACATGTTTTATTTTTTTTCCAAATTTTTTATTGATCAAGTTTCAATCAGAAAATTAATTTTTACTTTAAAAACTGGCATAATTATCTAGAAAATATGCAAAGATGCATAAAATCATAGCTAAAAATATAAAAAACGTTTTAAATTCTCATTTTCTGTTATCACTATTCCATATTATTTTTAAAAACTTAAAGCAGAAATTTAAAATTCTCTAACCTTTCACAAAGCATACTGTTATATGAAACTCACATTCTCATTTTATTCTTCATTTTTAAAGATTTGTCGCACTGAATAGCTCAGATTCATAGACAATACTAAGAAACAAAATCTTTCTCTCCTATTCAAAAAAAGCCTTAAAGCAACCAATGATGCCAATATTTTCTCTCTGTTGTTTTTGAATTTGGAGTTATAAATAAATATCTATCCTATATGAGTAATAGAATATGTGAGTTTAGATAGTAACTCAGAGAGAGGTCAACTATGCAGACAAAGCAGTTTCTGTTCCCATTCCAACTCTGACAAGGCAATCTGGAGGCCTGTGTGGAGAGTCTTAGTCTCACTCTCATCCTAAGCAAATATCCTGGCAAAATAGAAACTTGGAGCCAAGGTCACCAATGAGTCACTTCCCTATTACTGATGAAACAAACAAACAAACAAACAAAAATTGGAGCAATGAAGAGTAGGCCTGGGAAGAGATGAGAAAAGCTACAGAAAACACCACAAACTGGTGAGGCAGAAAGCTCTTTAGAGAACCCAGATCAGCTGAGTTCAGTTTCGTATCTTTACATATTTAAGAATAACACTAGACTGTGAGTGGGTAGAACTCTCTTGCTACAGAAAGAAATCAGCCCTCTTTCTAAAAGCCACTGCCCGATGTTTTTCGAGTATGCCACTATTCGAGTATAAGTGGCATGACCAAGAAATGAAACCAGGTCTAAACTCTTAATCAAAATACTTTATTGTATTAAGCCCCAAAATTAAGCACTCATCACATGGAAAGTCTTCATTAGAACAGGCTCAGATTTAATTTCAACTTTATTAAACAAAGAATACAAAGGTATTTTAGATTACGAACAGACACAATGGTTGCTGAGAGAAACATTGCTTATTGGCTTATATGATGTTACAATAGGCTACTGCTTTTCCTAGAAGTGTGATGATTACCATCTGCAGTAGCAGCAACTTGGGGGTTGGGGTGGACAGATGAAACTACATAACTCCATGAATCTTCAAATCAATACATCTGCTTCTAAGAGCAGAGGAAAAAGAAGTTTTGCACCCTCATTTCCTAACTACTTTAAAATATTTTCCCTCCCTCTGCCAAATGCTTTCATGACCTTGCAAATTAACAGATAGGTCTACATTTCATCTTTTTCCATCACTAAAATAGGGAGATGGGTGTAATGATCTGAAATTCCTTGTAAAATAATAGCAAAATAAAATGCATTTAGAAAGTCAAGATTAGAACTCTGAAAAGACATGAAGTTAGCTTAAGATCTCAAAATGCTACAAAAATAATTTAAGACTAGATTACATCAAGAACATTCCCAAATTAGTTTCTATAAAATGACTCTGTAATGATTTGCTTTATACTGAGGCAACCCTATACCAT
>RJWJ010036295.1:0-16138 GCA_004363605.1 Indri indri | reverse complement strand
CCACATTACCATGCATCCTACTACAATCTCCAAGTTTCCTTAAACCAGGATTTTCTAAATATGTATGCTGATAAGAATCACCTGGGAACTTTGAAACAGATTCCCAGGTGCATCCCATTCAGAATGTGGTTTACTAAGTCTGGGCGTGACCAAAGAATCCAGATTTTTTAATAGCTCCTCAGATGATTCTAATACCATGTCAGGTTAGGAACTACTGCCCTACCCAGTCTTGCACTAGGTACTGATTTCAGGCTTCTAATGAAGATGGAAACTGAGAATGTTTCTCAGGAGATCGTGTGAGTTTAAAACACTTAAGAAAAGAGAAATTTTAGAAAATAGTTCTCACCTCTTAAATTTCTGAAGTGGCAGTGCAGTAGAAAGCACAGGGGATTTCTATTTAGGAACGTCAGAGGTTGCTCCAGTTTCTGCCACTTACAGGCTGTACGACCTTGACCAAATGTAAACATTTCACGCACGTTTAGTGGCTCATACCCTCTGCCAAGCACTAGCCTCCAAGAGTTCATGTCCAGAAGGAGAGACAGAAGGGAAGCGGCCACCACCGTGAACCCCTGCAAGTGCTGGAAGGGAAGCGTGCGATGGGTCTCAGGGTGCCCACGGGGCAATTTACTCAGATTGTGAGATCAAGAAGGGCCTTTGGGGAAAACTGATGTCTCAGCCAATTTACAAGACCTCCTGAGCCTCAGTTTCCTCATTCTGTGAAACGAGAATAAAGCTTTTACTGCATAGCGTCATTGTGCAGATTAAATAAATTAACCTAACATATCATTGACACCCAACAAGCGTTACATGTCCTCCCCATTTTTTGTTGTTAACCCTAAAAATCATTAATGAAATACAGAGAATATAATATAGCTTCTCCAAGTATAATGAAGTATAAAGCAATTATAACTAACATACCCTAACCCTTTATTCTAAATATAAAATGAAATCTCCCCAGGTATGCTCTCCTCCATTTGGTCTTTACTTAATCTACATTATTGCAGCGTGAGAATGGCCTCCTCTGTCTTCTGTGTAATGCCTCAACCTGCATCCAATACACAGTTACATGGGACTAACTATATTGTATTTAAATTAAATTTACTCACACACACACACACACACACACACACATACACACACACGGTCTTTATTTTGCAAGTCATGTATAATCATTAATCTAATCAAGAACTCAGTGAGGAGGTTATTTTCCTCCCATCTAATTATCCCAGGTTTATAATCCATGGTTGAAGAAATCCGGAAATTAAAGCCCTTTTTCTGGCCTAGTCAGCAGCTAATGAAGATTTAAAATGAAAGCTTCCTGGTCTCCTTTCCTTTAACAGAGATGTCAGGCTATTTTTCTAGTTGATGGCTAATTTATCAAGAAAAATCAGTTAAACGAGTTAAAAATTCCTATTCTCCTCTGATAGACACCTAATATATTTCAGAAGTAGACTTTAGATCGCTTAACATAATGACGACAGATCATCTTAGAAATTTGCATCATGAAACACAAGAATAGATTTTAATGTTGAAAAAAATGTTTCTCTAGTCAAAAAAGGAAAAGTCAGTTTCTATATAAAATTAGGTGGTTGATTTGTTACTTTTAAGTATTTGAAGTAGCTGAAGATTTTGGGTAGTTGGGAATTTTTGGTTTTGTGTGGGGTTTTGTTTGTTGTTTTTAGCTTCTATGTTGTGACCACATGTATAAGATATTCCACTGGGGACAGAAGAAGCGTGTTCTGTGATATTTTTGAGTGAGAACTTTGCTGAGTTCACTATAAACTGCACACACCTAGGATAATCTTGGGCACAGGGTAGATTAGCAATGAACACATTGAATGTTAACTGTTGCTGAATCCTGTAGTGGCTAGGGACCTATAGACTCTAACGCAGAGGTTGCCAAGGATGCCCCTAGGATGCACATACACACACAGACACACACACACACACACACATGTTATATGTGTATCCCACTAATACAAATTTTTTAATTAGTTCCTAAATTTAAATTTTGGAAATTCCACATAAAAACATCCAGATTTACAAATTTTTTTTTTTTTTTTTTTTATTTCAGCATATTATGGGGATATAGATGTTTAGGTTACGTATGTTGCCCTTACTCCCCACTTCCCTCCCAAGTCAGAGCTTCAAGCATGTCCATCCTCCAGATGGTGTGCATCGCACTCTTTGTGTATGCATATACCTGTCCCCTCCTCCCCTCTCCCACCTGCCCGACACCCAATAAATGTCATTCCTATATGTGCATTTAGGTGTTGATCAGTGAAACCAATTTGCTGGTGAGTACGTGTGGTGCTTATTTTTCCATTCTTGGGATATTTCATTTAGTAGAATGGGTTCCAGCTCTATCCAGGAGAATACAAGAGGTGCTATATCAACATTGTTTCTTATGGCTGAATAGTACTCCATGGTATACATATACCACATTTTATTAATCCACTCATGTATTGATGGACACTTGGGTTGTTTCCACATCTTTGCAATTGTGAATTGTGCTGCTATAAACACTCAGGTTCGGGTGTCTTTCTTATAGAGTATCATTTGCTCTTTTGGGTAGATGCCCAGTAATGGGATTGCTGGATCGAATGGTACTTTTGCTTGTATCTCTTTGAGCTATCCCCTTATTACTTCCCACAGAGGTTACACTAGTTTGCAGTCCCACCAGCAGTGTATGAGTGTTCCTATCTCTCCGCATCCATGCCAATATTTATTGTTTTGGGACTTTTTAATAAAGGCCATTCTCATGGGAGATAAGTGACATCTCATTTTGGTTTTGATTTGCATTTCCCTGATGATTAGAGATGTTGAGCATTTTTTCATATGTTTTTTGGCCATTATTCTGTCTTCTTTTGAAAAGTTTCTGTTCATGTCCTTTGCCCACTTTTCGATAGGGTTATTTGATTTTTTCTTGCTGATTTTCCTGAGTTCTAAATAGATTCTAGTTATCAGTCCTTTATCAGATTTGTAGCATGCAAAAATTTTCTCCCATTCTGTAGGTTGTCTGTTTGCTCTTGTGACAGTTTCTTTGGCTGTGCAGAAGCTTTTTAATTTGATCTGGTCCCATCTATTTATTCTTGTTGCTGTGATTGCCTTTGGGGTCTTCTTCATAAATTCTTTGCCTAAGCCAATGTCTAGAAGAGTATTTCCAATGTTTTCCTCTAGAATTCTAATAGTTTCACACCTTAGGTTTAAGTCTGTTACCCAGCGTGAGTTGATTTTTGTGAGAGGTGAAAGGTAGATCCTGATTGATTTTCTTGAACACACAGGGCTTACATTCCTGCATCATCACATTTCACTGGAGCTGAGTCGACCACCCTCTTTAGAAGGGGTATGTGACTTCATCAAACACCATCTTCCTTCCTTCATTTATTTTTTTTCTTCCTGTCCTGAAAGCAATTGGAATTTGGGACACCAGCCTTACACTAACACCATCAGGATATAGAGAAGGAAACTGCTCCAGGGAAAACAAATCAAATTAGTTCTATGGTCCTGATAATGCTGCATAAACAACCTCAAAAGCTCAGCAACCTACAACAATTAGCATTCGTTTTGCTCATGTGTCTGAGAGTCAGCTGGGGTCAACTACTCTAGGCCGAGTTCGTTTGGGGTGGCTTGGATCTGTGTCTCTTATTCTCCTCCTAGCACCGGCAGATTAGCTGGGCAGCTTCTTCTATGGCAATGACAGAATAGAAAAGGGCCAGGGGAACTCACAAGCCCTCTTAATGTCTGAGTGCATCACTAGCACACCATTACAGCTGCCTTTTCATGTTGGCAAAGCAAGTCACCATCACATGGCTGAACTAAAGTCAAGGGATAGAGAAATGTACGCTGCCCCTTTGATGGGAGGGACTTTGAAGTCACAGTATGGAAGGGAGTAAGTGTACATTTAAATAATCAAAGCCAGTAACCCAATCACTCTACCACTGCAGAAGTATGCGCTCACCCATTCTACAGCCTCTGTCAAGCCCAACTTAGTTTATTCACCTTTCATTTCTGCTCCGAAGCCACCTGATTATTTAGAGGCAGCTTGTCTAATCTCATCATACAGATAAGGAAGCTTAGCAGAGCCAAAGAACATCAGAGCCCTAAGGAGAACCTGCTTCCTAACCCAGTATTCTTTGCTTCTCAATTTGATGATGAAGTACTACTATCTTACCTATGTGAAATAAAACAATTGCTGGTAGATTTTGCCAGTAGAATTGCAGATTTTGAAAGAGCTATGTTAAAGCTTGAATGGCAATACAGAGCTTGGCTACAAATCACTTATAAGGATGAGTTTTAAGTTCTCGAAGCAATCTGTTCCTTAATAATTCTCAGAGTTTAATTGCATTGTATATAATAATATGGAAATATGGCACTAGAGACTTCCATTAGGGAAGCGAAGGCATCCCACTATTAGGCAACATAATTTACTTTTAGGTTGGAAAATGTCAACAGGCTTCCCTTTACTTTTAGAATTGTATTTTCCTTGTTCTCTGCTTCTAAGACTTGATGCTCAAAAAGCTAATAAATCATTGACTCTCTAATGGATGGAAAAAGGAACAACAAAGCTTAGCAAATGAATTTTAACATACTAATTTGGAATATCATCTGTAAATTTCCGTTAGAATTCCTTTATTCCTTACAAGGAATGCTCCAGTCAAACAAACAGAAGCTTATGTTTTTTCTAGACCCAGAGTCCACATAAAGCCCTGCCTCATCTCCCAGCCTGCAGAGCCGCAGAGCTCACCACAGGCAGACCTGCAGCTGTTCTGTAAGCCAGCACCAGCCCCAGATATCCAGCCCTCCATTGTCTTTCCAGGACCCCATCCTTGCAGCTTTAGCTTTTCAGAAGTACTGTTGTCACCCAAGTAAAGTCTACCTCCCACCCCCCAAAATGAAGAAACGCAAATATGGAAACTAGAAACTTCAAACATGTTAGGAGTCTAAAAGGTCCAAAGCTCCAAAGCTCCCCTTAGTCTACAAGTACACAACTTCAACCTTCCCCATTGACACACACACACACACATATCACAGGGTTCAAATCCATTCATTCCTTTGTACTATGATCCATTTCCAGGCTTATTCTGTTTTCATGTGGGGTGGGAGGCTGTGGTGAAGGAAAGATGAATGGGAGTATCTGTGCCTCTCCTTTGTTCCTTCCAGGTCTAGAGTAAACTATTTTTCTTTCTCTAAAAACTTTTCTATCTCATATATATATATATATTTGTTGACAGCTTTGCTGGTTCAAGTATTTCCACATTAGCCAACCAGATGGGCAATGCTAGGATGCCTCCTTTCCCCTTGTAGCTTCATCTACTGTGAACGCTTTATGTTTATCATGACCCTTCCCCAAGGAGAGGGAAGTGAACTGGATATTAAAGAATTCCATAAATAGTGTTTACCTCCATGAATTTCAACATATCCAGCAAAGACGAGAAATAGCATTTATAGATAAAGTACTTTGTTAGGTACTTTCATGCATTTTGAGAAATATAATTTATAGGCAAGTTTGTTATGTACTTCCATGGATTTAATACCACGTAAACCACACAACTATGCTAAAAGTTGGGATTTTCC
The DNA here is from genome assembly GCA_004363605.1 of Indri indri. Classification (NCBI taxonomy): domain Eukaryota; kingdom Metazoa; phylum Chordata; class Mammalia; order Primates; family Indriidae; genus Indri; species Indri indri. The sequence continues at coordinate 10,561 of RJWJ010036295.1, read as the reverse complement.
TTTTGTAGGTGGGGGTGGGAAGAGACATGAAGTTGAGAGAGATGAAGTCACTTTTTCAAGGGCACAAATTTGGTTAAGTAGCAGAGTTTCTGTCATCGTTTGGGGTTGGATAGGGGAGGCATGGAAAGACATTGGGCCATTGCAAGGCTCCTTTTCCTTGATTAAATGCTATAACCTATCTTCTTCATCCATCTATGAGATGGACAGAGGAAGAGATTGAGTATTTGCTTGTACAAAAGGCAGGATCAGAAAGGCTTGCCACACAGCCATGAGGGTGACCAGAAAAACTAGTGGCCTAGCTCTCCTGCACACAGTTGCAGCAAAATTTTCACCACTGCTGTTTCCTACTTTTTTCTTCCATTAAGGAGTAAAAAGATACTTTTGCAGGGCACAAGGAATATAATATAAAATTTTGTAAATTTGTGAGAGTCTTTGTCCTAGTTTTTGGTCTAATTGGAAGTCTACTCTAAAATCTAACCACAGCCCTTCTACTTCTTACAGTTATTTGGGATGCTTTATAAACTTCCTTGCACTAAATACATATGGTAAACAGGTTGATTAATAAGAATGGAAATATATCCATATCCTTATGTAATCCCCTCTTCTTGACTGTGGGCTGACCTAGCAGGCTTGCTCTCTTTTTGGCTTTGATGAAAAAAGCAAAAGTCATATTGGACAGGCCCATGTGGCAAAGAACTGAGGGTGGTTTCCAACCAATAACTCAAGGAACTCAGTCCAACAGCCTGCAAGAAACTAAACTCTGCCAACAACTATGGAGATTGTAAACAGATCCAACAACCACAGTAGAGCTTTCAGATAGGACCCCAGTCCTCAATCACATCTCAATTGCAGCACTATGAGAGATCCTGAGGTCTACTAAGTGAAGACTAGATTCCTGACTCACAGACACTGCAAGATAATAAATATGTGCTATTTTAATTCAGTAGTTTCAGGGAACATTTGTTACACGGTAATAAATAACAAATACATCTAGTCTTAAACACAAAGGATAACTACCTCTTGAGCCATTAAATAGTTTATTTTTCTTTAATACTCCTGGAAGGAAAAACAAAATTAGTGGAATTGAATAGTGGACAGAAAAATAGAGAAACCTATATAAGGCAGAAATTTCATATGTTCTAAAATGGATACAGACAGCAACAAAGAATTGCTGCAAAACTTTGGTATAAATTCACTATTTGAACACTAAGATGCCTTTGGAAAATGCAAGTTGAATTTTAGACAAACTATTACTTTGAAGTGACATAATTGGATCTATGATGAAAATGTTTTCTGTCGACAATGCATTTCAAAAATAAAACTAACCCTAACACTTTTTGAAAAAGAAAAAAAAGGAATTTGCTTAATTATACTCTTATCACAACCTAGAATTTCCATTCATTCTTAAATTTAAAATAAGAGCATAGATAGAAGACCACTTAATGGTTAATAACCTAAATGGATCAGGATGAAAAAACTAGACATGCTTGAATTCATACCTATGGATTCAACAGATGGTATGCTAGAGCTAGCTTTGTATTGGTTCGTGAGAAATAATTGCATGCATTCATTCTCTGTTTGACTTATTTCACTTAACGTAATGTTCTCCAGTTCCATCCATGTTATTGTAAATGGCAGGATTTCGTTCTTTTATGTGGCTATATAGCATTCCATTGTGGATATGTACCACAATTTCTATATCCATTCATCCCTTGATGGACCTGAAGGTTGTTTCCATATCTTAGCTATTGTGAATAGTGATGCAATAAACATGGGATTGCAGATATCTTTTCGATATACTGATTTCCTCTCCTTTGGATATATATGCAGCAGTGGGATTGCTGGGTTATATAGTAGTTCTATTTTTAGTTTTTTGAGGAACCTCCATACCATTCTCCATAGTGGTTGAACTAATTTACATTCTCACCAACAGTATACAAGCGTTCCCCTTTTTCCACATCTTAGCCAGAATTTGTTATTGCCTGTCTTTTTGATAAAAGCCATTTTAAGTGGGGTGAGATGATATCTCATTGTACTTTTGACTTTCATTTTTCTGATGATTGATGATGTTAAGCATTTTTTTATGTATCTGGTCATTTGTATGTCTTCTTTCAGGAAATGACTGTTCAGATCCTTTGCCCATTTTTTAATTGGAATATTTGATTTTTTCCTATTGAGTTGTTGGAGCTCCTTATATGTTCTAATTATTAATCCCTTGTCAGATGGGTAGTTTGCAAATATTTTCTCCCATTCTGTGGGTCATCTCTTCACTTTGTTGATTTTTTCCCTTTGCTGTGCAGAGGCTTTTTAGCTTTATATGATCCCATTTATCCAATTTTGTTTTGGTTGCCTGTGCTTTGGGGATATTATTCAAGAAATCATTGTTTGCTTTCTGTCTGGATGTCCAATGCCAAAAGTGGGGTGCTAGGTCTCCAGTGATTATTGTATTGGGGTCTATCTCTTTAGCTCTGGTAGTATTTGCTTTATATATCTGGGTACTCCAATGTTGGGTGCATATATATTTACAATTGTTATAGAATTGACCCCTTTATCATTATATAATGAATTTCTTTGTCTCTTTTTATAGTTTTTGTCTTGAAATCTATTTTGTCTGACAGAAGTATAGCTACTTGTGCTCTTTTTTAATTTCCATTTGCATAGAATATCTTTTTCCATCTTTAATTTTCAGTGTATGTGTATCTTTTATAGGTGAAGTGGGTTTCCTGCAGATAATATATTTTTGGCTCTTATATTTTTTATCCATTCAGCCACTCTATGTCCTTTTATTGGAGAGTTTAATCCAATCACATTCAATGTTATTATTGATAGGTAAGGTCTTACTACAGCCATGTTGTTATTTGATTTCTTATTGTTTCGTGGTCTTTTTCTTTCTCACTTCCTTCCTGTCTTCCTTTGTTAAAAGTGATTTTCTCTGATAGTGTGTTTTAATTTTGTGCTATTTTATTTTTGTGTATCCGTTGTAAGTTTTTTGATTTGAAGTTACCACAAGGTTTGCAAAAAACATTTTATAATCAATTATTTTAAGCATATTACAACCCTGCTTACAAACAAACAAATAAGCAAAGAGAAATCTAACAGAAATTCTACCCTTTAATTCTAACCCCTGCTTGTTGTTTCCATCCATATCTTTTTATACTATCCATCTCTCAAAAAGTTGTTATTTTTGATAGGTTTGTCTTTTAGTCCTCCTGCTCAAGACGTAACTGTTTTATACGTTGCAATTACAGCAATAGACCATTCTGCATTTGTATTCTTACCAGTGAGTCGTATACATTCAGATGGTTTCTTATTATTCATTAACATATTTTACTTTCAGATTGAAGAACTCCTTTTAGCATTCCTTGTAAGACAGGTCTGGTGTTGATGAAATCATTTGGCTTTTGTTTTTTTAGGAAAGTCTATTTTTCCTTCATATTTGAAGGATATTTTTGTAGGATATAATATTCTGGGGTTAAGGTTTTTTTCCTTCGGCACTTTGAATATGTCATATCACTCTCTCCTGGCCTGCAAGGTTTCCACTGATAAGTCTACTGCTAGAAGTATTGGAGCACCTTTATATGTTGTTTTGTTTCTTTTTTATTGTTTCTCTTAGGACCTTTTCTGTATCTATGACCTCTGAGAGCTTGATTATTAAATGCCTTTGGTTAGCCTTGTTTGGGTTAAGTCTGCTTGCTATTCTATGACCATCTTGGACCTGAATATTGATTTCTTTATCCAGGTTTGGAACATTCTATATTATTATTTCTTGGAATAAACTTTCTATCCCAATCTCTCTACCTCCTCTTTAAGGCCAATAACTCTTAGATTTGTTCTTATGAGGCTATTTTCTAGATCTTTTAAGTGTGCTTCATCCTAATGGCACAGAAACAACACAAGCCCTGAGAGTGAGATCTCACAGCGTAATGAGAAAGTCAAGAAATTCTGAAATTCCTTGATTACATTTTGTTTTGTCATAGATTTTTTTCCATTTATATCTGTTTGTTTTAATATTTCTTTTTTTTAATGTTTTTTATTTCAGCATATCACAGGGGTATAAATGTTTGGGTTACGTATATTGCCTTTGCCCCACCCAAGTCAGAGATTCAAGCATGTCCATCCCCCAGACGGTGTGCACCACACCCATTGGGTGTGTATATATCCATCCCCACCTCCCCACCCCATCTGCCCGACACCCGATCAGTGCTATTATTATATGTGCACTAAAGTGTTGATCAGTTCATACCAATTTGATGATGAGTACATGTGGTGCTTGTTTTTCCATTCTTGTGATACTTCACCTGGTAGAATGGGCTTCACCTCTATCCAGGATAATACAAGAGGTGCTAGATCACCATTGTTTTTTGTGGCTGAGTAGAACTCCATGGTATACATACACCACATTTAATTCATGCACTTTTAAGTAGCTTCAATTCAAGCATTTCTTTAATAGCAAACAAACTATGTGGCAGAGTGTTAGAAAGGCCTCTTGTTAATGTGAGCTTGAAGCTATGCGCATGTGATGATCATAATAGCATCCTTCAAAAAACTACAAGAAGTGCTTTGATATTATTAGGATTTTTAGACTAGTTACATCATAATAACTCTATTGCTTGTAAGATTTCTATAAAAATAGCTATTTTACTTCTTTTTGTCCCTCAAGTAAATAAACAAGGAGAAAGTTGACAATATTCATGATTAGCTCAGAACAGAAATGCATTTTAAAGCCAACTCATGAGAAATTGCTAGAAGACTAAGCTATGAAAAACTCTGATCTAGTTGTATTAATAAATTTTAATGATCATGTAGGGAATAACAAAAACCCACTGGCTTTTGTTTGAATAGATGTCCTCAAGATCCGTAAACCTGCCATTTTTGCTTTGGGTTTCAGAAATGCATGCACAGTTTGCATTGCTTTCCTTCCTCTGCCTTCCACCCTTTCAAACACTGAGCTCAGAGAAATACTATAATATATCTCTTTCACTTCTTTTTACCACAGCAAGAGCAGAGGTAAGCAGAGTGTATGCACAGGAAGTGGGTTAGCACAGATACCAGTGCACACAAAAACCACATGCCTGAAAAGGGCTGTGACAGCTAAGATATATTTTTTAAAAGAAACATTTTTCTGGAAATAAAACAGTTTCTTTATACCAATTATAAATTTATAGAAACATACCAAAAATATGTTTTCTTCAACTGTCTTATGCCCACCTAATCAAGGTATGGAATTAATGCTTTGAAAACCTTTATAAGGTTCATAAACTTTATAGTATTCATCTAAAACTTTAGAAGCATTAATATTTTTTTCTGAGGCTACCTATTAGAAAAAATATATCCTCTATATCTTTTGGAAAATAAATAATCACATGATATCTGTTAAGTGTATATTTGCCATAACATTCTCTTAACTATATGAAGACAACAGCAAATGATGCTATGATTGCTAATTAATTAGCCACATGCAATATTAAAAACAATGAATTCTATATACTATTTGACCAAGGACTCATTTCCAAAATATACAAATTAGACTTAAAAATTAATAAGAGAAAAACTGACAACACAATTTAAAATGGGCAAAAAAAAAATTGAGTGAGTTTGAGATTTTCTGTTTTTTTTTTTTCTCTCTCTTCTTTTTTTTTTATGTTTGCTTTTTGCATTTTAGTTTCTCTTTTAGGAATTTGCCCACTTTGGATATTTTTTCTTGTCAATTGGTAAGATATCTTTGTAAGTTAGAGATATTGGCCTTTCTTGTTTATCTTTATTACAAATATCTGCCCAAATTATATTATTTATCCATTGGCTTTTTAATTATTTCTTTTGTCATAATAAGGATTTAAGTTTTTATGTACTTAAATATTACTGCTTTTCCTTCTATAACATCTGGGATTCCTCTCTTAAGAGTATAGCTTAAAAATAAAAAAAAAAAATGAAACATAGTCAAACTAATAAAACCAATACGAGCTCTGTGAAGAGACTACTATAGTGCATAATCCCTCTTGGGAGCCCAATTAAGAAAAAATGGGAGGAAGTAAAAAAATTCAAGATTAACAATGAAAAAAATGATTTAGTCACTAATTGAGGAAAGATTTTAAAAGCCTTTAGATAAAAAGCAACAAATTAAATGTCAGCAAGAGGCAACTAACTTGGGGCAACTGCCTTGGTCTTTTCAACAAGTCAATGTCCTTAACAAAAAGGGGAGGAGAGCGGCCAATTAAGGTATTAAGAGACATGACAACCAAATCAATGTGTCTTCCATGATTAAATTCTGAATTGATCAAATCAACTATAAAGAAAAGGCATTGGGGAACAATTGGAGAAATATGAATATGAACTGGGTGATGAAAGTTATTAAGGAATTGTTGAATTAAGAGTGTTAAAGGATATTGAAGTCATGTAGGATAATATTCTCATTTTTCGGAGATAAATGCTGAACTATTTAGAGATGAAAGGTCATAATTTCTCAAACTTAAAATAATTAAACATAGCCAGGGGCGGGGGTTACAGGTGTTCATTGTGTTCTTTTTGATACTTTTTAGGCATATTTAAAATCTTTATAATAAAATTTTTAAAAATACACAATAGAGGGAACCTACAATTGAATGTTACATGCGATTCTAAGGCAAATGTTTCAAAAACCTAGAAGAATGGGTGATATTCTTAGTGCAATATGAATTATTAAGAAATTAAAGAAGATGTGGAAATCTTGAATAGACCAATCGCCATAGCAGGGATTTGAAAGTGATTATAGATCTCCCCTTAAAAAATGTACCAGGACCAGATGGTTCCACAGCTGGATTCTATCCAACCCTTGGAGAACAAATAATCCCAATGTTATTTAAATTATTACAGACCGTGGAAAGAGGCAGAAAGCTCTCCAATCCAATTTAGGAAGCCAGAAAAATCTTCCTGATAAAATGTCATGAAGTTAGTTCCAAAAAGAAAATGTACTAATCTCACGTATGTGTATAGATGCAAAATTCTCAATGAAATACTATAAAACAGATTTATTTCTATGTTGCTCTCCTTAAGAAGCAAAATAAATAGTTACTATGATGTAACTTTTTTATATAACAAGGTGTATTTCTGTGAGAAGAGTGGATGCCTGGAGTAATCAACACTGTAGAAAAGAAGTGAACATTAAAACGCCTAGAAAAGTAAAGTAGGAGGGTTTAATTATGCACGTAGGAAACAAAAAAGTTCCCATCCTATATTTACTAACCATTTCCTTCTTCCTCATATAAAGCCAAAATCTGCCTCTGAGTAACTTTTACAGATGGAGAATAAAAGATCCTGGCACATTAATTCCCTAAGGCTATACTACAAATTAAAGCCAAAACAGGATAAAGAACCCCGAGACTGGTTTCCAATCAAAAATACTCTTTTCTCTCAACCATGCACCTCTGTCTGAGCTATGCCTCAAGGATTCTTGTAGACTAACAGTGATGGAATGCTGCACCCCATGTGTATTGGCAAAATATACAGCCTGGCAGAGTTTCACATTCAAATTATATTACCTTGAGTAATTTTCTTCCAAGGAGTGCTCTGTCTTCTAAACACAGTAACAAATGCATATCAGATTTAATACCTCTTCCCATAAACAACGTGGAGGCACTCAGCTTTGTCAAATGACTCTAGCTCTGGCAAGAATTAGGGGTCCCCATTAATATCACCCCCTTCAAACTATATTTTTCTTGTCACTCTTTAACATTCCCTTGGCAAGGTGAAGGAAAACTTCCCTTATGAAATAGTATTCAGCCAAAAGGCCACCGAATGTAAATTCAATTGTTTTATTTTTTTCTTGGTATTTGAAAACCAAGAAATGCAATGGCAAAGTATTTTTCCTACATTTGGCTTACAATTCTGATACTTCATTTACTTATTGCTGAATAAGACAAGCTTTATACTTTTTTTCACATGAAAAATCAATTTGTATAAGATTTTATAAAAGAACATAAAATATAAAATGTTAACATGGGTCCTGCAAGACTCTATCTGCAAAATCTTACCCCCACTCCCAACCCTTCACCCACAACCACCAATACTATTTTATGTCAGTTCCTCTATCTGAAATTGAGCTTTTTGGAGGCAGGAATAATTTGCTTAGCCGTGTACCTTCCTGGCATAATGTGACATCCTGCCCATAGTTGATATTCCATAAATGTGGGTCGAATGGGATTATTTCCCCCTGATTAAATGGCTTGGTCCATGCCAACTCAAATGAAAGAGAGAATTAGAACTTCATAATACTTGATGGCAGTTTACACACTCTATACACTAGAAAATACAGAACAACAGCACAAGCTTGATTTGAGGTCATTGAGCAAAGATTGCTACCATATTTCTAAAATGCCTATTTAGAAATTTGTTTAAAAAATACTGGATGTGGGGAAGTTGGTGACAATATAAATGAGTTTGGTCATAAATTTAAAATTATTGGAACTGAGTAATGGGTACATGGGGGTTCACTATAAAATTCTATTTTTGCATATGTTTGAAATTTTCAGTAATAAGTTTTTTTAAAAAGTATAAAAAAATAAAACAAAATGCCTATTTGTGGACTTTGGGAGCTTCCTGGATTAGTCCATCTAGAATTTTGGACAGTGAGACATGGGATAAGTAGGCTGAACAGCCCCATTCTATAAATATTAATATTAAAATTCAAGTGAAATAGTACATGTGAAACTATGTTCCAAGCTGTAACACACTGTTATTAAATAGTATCACACAATAATGGGTTACTATTATAATACAAAGATTATATTGTTATTGCTATTATTGCTTATGAAATTCAAGAGTCATTGATTTGGGTTAGGACATTGTCTCCACAAGGCTTATGGTGTCCCCAGTCTTGGCTGTAAAATAATATGTATCCATTCTGCTCAACACAAAGGTTCATCCTCATATGAGAATCAAATATATTAAAAGCCCTAATAGATTTTTAAATTCCTAAGTTATCTTCGAGTGTAGTAATAATGACATTTATTGAAGTCTATGTGGTAAGCACTTTGAAGAAATTTACACTAACTTACATGACTCTCTCAGCAGTCCAGCCATACACCTAACCATTACTATCCCAGTTTTTCAGATTAGGAAACTGAGGCTTACAGAGGTTAAGTAACTTGTTTAAAGAAGAAGTAAAGTTGGGATTTGACCAAAGGTAGTTGGACTCCAGAGCATGTACTTTAACCACTATTCTACAATCTTATAATAGAAGCCCTTGAAGAGTCATTCTATTAACTAGCTATTCTCTGAGAAATGGCAACCAGGATGGATATGTTTCTGTAATGTTATCTCTTAAAATGAAAAGGCCCCAGTGTAGAATGCAGAATGTCACAGGGTGAGATGATTTTCAAAAGGCGGGGGCAAGATGAACTCCAAGCAGAAATATGAGCCTAGAAACTTAATGTACTTCATGACATTTTCATAAATTTACCTTTATGAAGTATCTTAGCCAAGTCTCTCCAGGGACCTGAGAGCTGGGTGACCATAGAGATTCAGAGATTCCCAAATCAGCAGGTCTGAAGTCACATTCCTGCAGCAAAGAATGGATGTGTCTATGCTGCAAGGACAGGGGCAGGGGGGCATTCTCAGCTCTCTCTCTCTCTTTCTGGCATCCAGAAGGAAGCTTAACTAAAACCTCCATGAATGTCAATGGCTGAGCAGAGTCCTAGTGGGGGCATCATTACTTACATGCCCCGGGTGTGAGAGGTCTACTGTCAACACCTATGTCTGCCTTTCTTCTCAGAGTGACCCATGGAATTGACATCATACAGGGCATGGGTAGGGCAAATAGAACGTTGATAGATGTTCATCAAATCCTCTCATGCTAGTGCTCTGGGTGCCCTCCTGAAGCTGGAAAAAACACAAGTAGAAGTAATAAAGGAGGAACAAGTGATTTTCTGCTTCTCAATAGGTTGGAGAATGGTTTGTGTGGGTTTTTCAGTATTTTTGTATTAATGAGTTGCCATACCCAGGACACATTCGGATGTATTTTTGATTACTACAGCACACCCTTCTCTTCTCCTTTCTGTCTTTCTCTGTCTCAGGCACATTCGGCTCTCTGACTGCAACATCTGTACCCCCATAATATGCTGAAATAAAAAAAAGAAAAAGAAAAAGAAAAAAAAAAAGCCCATCTGAGCCCTTGGGAAACTTATCCATACACTCATATTTACTGAGTGCCCACTATGTGCCAAGCAGTGTTCTGAAACCAGAGACAAAGATTAGGTACTTCTAATTCATTCAAAAAAATGCTTAATGTAGACCGGGCGCGATGGCTCACGCCTGTAATCCTAGCATTCTAGGAGGCCGAGGAGGGTGTATTGTTTGAGCTCAGGAGTTTGAGACCAGGCTGAGCAAGAGCGAGACTCCGTCTCTACTATAAATAGAAAGAAATTAGCCAAACAACTAAAAATAGAAAAAATTAGCCAGGCATGGTAGCACATGCCTGTAGTCCCAGCTACCCAGGAGGCTGAGGCAGGAGGATCGCTTGAGCCCAGGAGTTTGAGGTTGCTGTGAGCTAGGCTGATGCCACGGCACTCTAGCCCAGGCAACAGAGTGA
>RJWJ010036294.1:0-16146 GCA_004363605.1 Indri indri | reverse complement strand
GAGTCTTCTGGGATTTTAATATAATTTGTATTAGTCTGCTTGGTGTCTACTTGGTTGTGTTCAATTTCTAAAAATGTATTAATCTGCACACTTAATGATCTTTGTACTTTTGTCTTGTATATTTCAATTTAAAAGTTTACTTTTAAAGTTATTAATTAACAAAATCTAGTGAAATATGTTTTTTTTTTGTTTCTTCTTAACTTTTCTAGAGGGTGATAATTCTTGATTTTACATTACAAATCAATAGCTATAAATACAAGTACATAATATTGAGCTAAGTTTCACCTGGAAACATAATATCTACTTTTATTTTTAATTCTAGTAAATCATAGCCTAATGACTCTTCAAGAAATCTAGATTTGCTTTTGTTTTTGTTTTTTTAGAAACATGGCATGGCTCTGTCACCCACACCTGAGTGCAGTGGCACCATCATAGCTCACCATAACCTTGAACTCCTAGGCCGGGGTGGGGAACCTTTTCATGTCAAAAAGTCACATTAATTTAGCTGTAATCCAATAAGGCTACATTCAAGAAACTTCAATTAGGCCGGACACGGTGGCTCACGCCTGTGATCTTAGCACTCTGGGAGGCCGAGGCGGGCGTTAGCTCAGGAGTTCGAGACCAGCCTGAGCAAGAGCGAGACTCCATCTCTACTAAAAATAGGAAGAAATTGGCCAAACAACTAAAAATAGAAAAAAAAAAAATTAGCTGGGATGGTGGCGCTTGCCTGTAGTCCCAGCTACCTGGGAGGCTGAGGCATGAGGACCACTTGAGCCCAGCAGTTTGAGGTTGATGTGAGCTAGGCTGAAGCCACGGCACTCTAGCCCAGGCAACAGAGTGAGACTGTCTCAAAAAAAAAAAAAAGAAACTTCAATTAGACATACTTAAAAATGCACATTATTTTGTAAAAATCTAACTACTATGTACTTAATTTCAAAAAATGAAAACTATTTGTTAATGTTAATGTTAACTAACCCTTCTAATGACTTTGTTGTATCTGTTTTTTGTTAGAAAGCATTTGAATATTTGGTTGCGGCATGGAAGTCCACTGTTTCAGTTGATCCTCTAGATAGATATCAGTCATTTGTAATCTTAAAGGCATCCTGATTAGGGTTAGGTAAAAGAATGCAGATTCGCAGCAATAAGTGGTTGAAAAGCAAAAAAGTATTTTTCAGGCATGTTGCTGGAGTCATGGGTATTCTACTGTATTTTTCCATATTTCAATTGGATCTTTTTTAGCATAAAACAATGACTTTAAAATGTCATCTACTGAGAACTCAATCAATTCCATCTGTAGTTCTTTAGGTGCTTTGGTGATATCAACTAGGTGAGGCTGAAATGCTAATGAGTATGAAGTCATGATTCTCAGAGTCAGTGAACCTTTTATTGTATGCTCCAATTAATAGGTCTATAACAGCTGTGTGTTCTTCGAATGATTCCCATATATCATTTTGTTCATCAGTGACCTTTGCTAACTGGGGAAACTGTTCATCCAAAATTTCCTTTTGAAGAAGTGTTTTGAAAAAAGATAGCTTTTTTTCGAAATGCTTGGATTTTTGCCTCATACCATATATAGATTTAGTTTTACCTTGCAAAGAAATATTCAGGTAGTTTTGATTTGACATGATATCACACAGAAATGCTGCATTCCTATAGAAATCTTCTTTTAATAATTTACATTGCTGATTTTGCTCTTCATAAAATTTAACTATCTGTTCTCACAGAGAAAAAATTTTGACTAACACTTGTCTCTGTAATAGCCAATGCACTTTAGAATGATACCGCAAATCCACACTGAATACCTCATCTTTCAACTTTATTGTTATGAAACTGAACATGCTGTGTTGCATTTGCATGAATACAGTTAACATACTTATAACTTATTGCAACGTGCCACTTAAAATAGTAGCTTTAGCACAGAGATTCTGCTGACTGAAGATACAATGAAAAGAAATGAGAGCATCTGGATCTGTTAATACTTTTTTTTTAACCTGTGCAATAAACCCTCCATGTTTTCCTGTCATGGAAGGTGCACTATCTGTACATACACTCACTAAATTTACCAAATTCAGTCTAATTTCACGACATTTATCTTCAAAGTCCTTGAAGATATCTATCCCCTGTGTTCTGTTCTCAAGAGTGTCCAAAGTGAGTAACTTTTTGTAGCAAAGAAAATCTTCTGTTATGACACGAGCAAAGTATAAAACCTGAGCCAATTCAGTAGTATCAGTTGATTCATCCAAAGCAATTGAATAATATATATATTTTCCTTTTAAAGTATTGCATGAAGTTGTTCTGTTAAATTGAAGGCTAATTCATGCTGCTGATCAGTTATGGTTCTCCTTGAAAGAGGCAATCATTTGTACTTTCAAATGTTATTGGGGTCTAAGCATCCTACAATTTCGACAATGCATTCTTTCATGATTTCCACATCACTGAATGACTTCCCTTTTGTCCCGGGTATATAAGCTATTTTATAAGTTGCTTCAATGTCATTATTTCCAGGTCTTATTGCTGATTGAAAGAATTGTCTTTGCTTTTGCTTTTCATATTTTAATTTTTTCAATACAACCTCTCCCTCTAATTTAAAATATTTGTGGTCCTTATGAGTGTTATAATGCTGACGAGCATTGATCTTTAATGTCGATATTGAAGTATCACAAAGCAAGCAAATCATCTTATCTTTAGCAGAGACAGGATAATATTACAATTCCCAATCCTCATTAAAAAATGTTTTCTTTCTTCAGCATTCTCTTGGTCTTCTTTGACATGTTGGGTTGTTAAGCAGACAGAATTAAAAAATACTGTTGAGCTGTGCAACTATTCACAAATTCCACTTCAAACAGAAACACAGTGCACCATTGTCAAAAGCTGATAACAGACTGGTGTATTCAACCCCCATAAATTCTCGCCAGCCAGTCGTGTGCAGTAGTGGCGCCAGTCAGGCAGGGGAAGTTAGAACTAAATCATGAGTGCAGCAACCATCGGTTTATCCTTTATGGCTTGCTAATATTCTAATTGTGCCGATCTGGGCAGATAATTTCATTGAAACTTATTCTATTCTTTGTTATTTTAAATATGTTCATTTAAAAAAATAAAAAGATAAAAGGTAAACAAAAATGTATTAATAAAAATGAAAGTATTTGTTCTGTAAAATTTGAATTCAGTCCAAAGGCCATTCTTAATGACCTAGAAGGCCACAGATCCCCCAACTCTGTCCTAGGCTCAGGAGATCCTTCAGCTTCCACCTCTCAAGAAGCTGGGGCTATAGGCAAGAACTCATTTTTTTAAAGTGTCATATGTCTTACATTGAAATATATTTTAATGATATATATAATTTTTAATTAATTAATGTACTTGAATAGGGTTCAAATAAGCCAATTCTGTGCTCTAGATGGTCATATTTTTTTCACGAGCGAGCACTTTTACTATAAAAGGTACTTTATGGAATAAGTTGCCATAAACTATTACTTATATTTTTATATGACAAAACTTTCCTGATTATTTGGCAATCTAGTGCCAAATAATCTCAACTTGAAACCAGTTTGATTCTTAGAGAAAAAATCTTCCAAAAATCAAACTGATTTTGATTTGGTTATTTGTAACTTGTTATTCTTTTCAAAATTGCCAAGTACTGTTATTTACATTGATGTATTGGAAAAACAAACCAAACAAGCAAACAAAAATCCAGTGTATTCTGAGTTAGGAGACCTGAGTTCTACTCTGGTCTTTGTCTCTGGGTGACCTTGCATGAGCCATTTAAATCCTCATGGGTCGCTTTACTCATTTCTAAACATAAGAGTGGTGAATTTCATGTAAGGTATTCCCTAGCTTCAGTAAACATCAGTTAAAGTTAGTTAAAATAGTAAAACTGATTTAAGCATAACTATATCACCTGAGACAATTTTTATGTATGAAACACTCACTTTTTATAATGAAAAGATAAATTGCCACACACACAAAAAGCATCAAAGCAAGATACCAAGATAGGAATGATGCCAGGCAGTAAAAGTTTTTGTATTTATACATTTTGAATCTGAAACATAACATTTTAGAAATAAGCATGACTATTTTAGTTCTAAATGGTAAGCACATGCCTAAACGCCCATCCTAAAACATTTTCAAATAAAAGTTAAGCAACACTTTCCATTTTATCTCCATACAGTACAAAGATTATATTATATGAACTATAGCTATAAAATAAACATTAAGAAAGATGAATATCAATGAAGAAACTGTAAAAGCCAGCCATTGGTTATGATATAGCAGATTATGGAATTTAAATATGATATTGTATTCAACTTTCTGAGATTAAATGAGTGAGGCAAAAGAAAAAAACAAAACAAAACAAAAAACAGCAAGTTGCCAAAGATGTTATAGTCACAAGGGCAAGATGAGAACTCTGGTAGCCTTAAACCTGAACTGCTGCAGGACCCACCGTATGGCATTGCTTTCGCAAGTGTCAGCTCCAACATGTCAATGGAACTTCTACTTAGTTCATTATAAGGCACTCAAGGTTGTGCAGAGTGGTTCATGCCTGTAATCCCAGCACTTCGGGAGGCTGAGGCAGGAGAATCACTTGAGGCCAGGAGTTTGAGACCAGCCTGGGCAACATAGCAGGGCCCCAACTCTACAATAAATAAGAACAATTAGGCAGGTGTGGTAGTGCACACCTGTAGAACCAGCTGCTACTCAGGAGGCTGAAGTGGGAGGATCGTTTGAGCCCAGGAGTTTGAGGCTGCAGTAAACTATGATCACACCACTGTGCTCCAGCCTGGGTGACAGAGTGAGATCCTGTCTCTAAATAAATAAATAAATAAAATTAAAAATATATAAATTTTTTAAAAGGCCACTTGAAGGCTAGCTTTCGTGGATAACCAATGACCCCACATTATAATATTTGCAATGAGATAAATACCAGCTGAAATATATAGGTACAACCATTTGACCAAATTCATCTTTTATTGAGTGAAAAATGAAAATCATAAAACTCTCTCTATGAAACAGAATTCAAACCTTAAGTTTCAACTCAAGTGGCACCTCTTTCAGAAAGCAGTAACTGATCTTTCCAATCAGGTATTCCCTCTTAGTTCATTTGGCCATTTTTATGCCATTTATCATTATAACAGTACTATAGTGATGCGAGAATTTTTTCTTATTTCACTTCACCCCATCCCTAGCTCTCTTGTTTGATCCTTAAGGACAAAAATGATTATTACTCTTCCTTACATCTTTCCCATGCTTCAGAGTACCAACTTAATAAATGTTTCTTGCTTAAATGGATGGATGAATAAATAAATATTCTGTTTTAAATAAAATAAAACAAGGTAAAGGATAGAAATACATTCCTCTAGTATTTCTTTTAAAAATGATTAGACTGTAAAAATGAATCATACCTCCATTACATCTGTAAAGTGTTATTTAATATTTCTTTGAAAAAATATGAAGGCAGTATGTAAAATTGGCAAGCTTTCATATAGCTGGATGATGGATAAAGTGTTTTAATAATGTCATCCTCTTTGTTTCTCTGTGTATTTGCAATACAGTATACTTAAATCTCTGGGACACAAGGCAATGCTAATATTTCAATATATGCAGAATAGCATATTACCTAGTCATTATCTTGTGTTACATACCTTAACTATTTTTAAAAAACAATGTAGCAATATGCCTCTAATCTAGAGGTAATACATGATATCAACTACAAAGAACAGAGTTAGGAACAAGCATAAAAAGATCTGAAACCAAATAAAATAGAATTTAGAGATAAAATAAAGTACAGGCTTACATGGTCAAAAAAAGTACTTTCTTAACACATTATTCTACCATATTTAGTTACTTAGCTATCATAGTTATCTAAATTTAAAGCAGCTGTCCCCAACCTTTTTGGCACCAGGAGCCAGTTTCATGGAAGACAATTTTTCTATGGATGGAGTCAGGGGGAGAGGCTGAGGTCAGGAGGTGATGCAATCAATGGGGAGGATGAGGAACAGCTGTAAATCTCCAGGTTCCTAAGTTTCATGGAAGACAATTTTTCCACAGAGACTGGGGGAGGGGCGCGTGGAGCTCTGCAGCATGGTTCCTAACAGGCCATGGTCCAGTACTGGCCGCAGATTTAAAGGATCAAATGCAAAAAACGGACATATGAGAAAGGCTGGAAAATTATAAACTATAGAGTTATCTGGGAACATTTGGTTGAATGTATCCTTTAGGAAGCCCCACTATGCACAAGGCAACACTGGGTGAAAATAACGGTGATACTCTGTTCTTGAGGGTAAGGAGAGAGGCAATCAATTCTATTCAATGCAATCACTAGGTACTCAGAAAAATAAGGCTTATATATTAGAAGGAATTGTATGACATACAATGATGAAAGATTTTTAAGTTTGAAAAAGGTCATTAGGTTCCACTTACTGGGAACACTTTATTTCTTGGTTATTTGACTGAGGTCAATTCAAATAAAAGAAACATTTTTTGAACCCCTACAACATGCCAGAAATTGTTTATAAGGTGCAAGTGTGATAGGACATTTTCATAAATCTTAGTAGATATGGAATGAAGAAAAATCTTAATAAAGCCTATTTTTGTGAAATCATCTCAACAAGGTGCATTACTCAAATATGCAAGTCAACTGAGCTATGAAATGAAAATCTCATTCGATGTACTTGGAGTAAATGAAAAAGACTGGAAAGCTGCAAACGGCCTGTTCCTCAAAGGGGTAATGGTTATCGCAAGTATTCCTCAACAACGGCAATCTATTCAAAAGCAATATACTACCTCTGCCCAGAAGGACCTGAAACAAATATGCCAATATTAATGTCATAATATACAGCTCCAGAATCAGCTTTTAATCATAATCTGGCAAGAGGTATTTTCCCCTCATTTAAAAAAGAAAAATATTAATAAAATGTGTATTTCAAAGCAAGAGATGCAATAGCGAGGAGAGGGAAGATAATTTAAAAAGCCAAAGAAATTATACATAAAATCAATATATATTTTTTTAAAGTTTTAAGAGTCTTTGAGCTTCATTTGTTCCAACTTACTTTATAGTTGAGAAACGAGATTGGCTAATGAATATTCAGCTTCGGATACATCTGAAACCCAGATCTCCTGACTGCCAGTCTACTTTGACAGGATGCTTTTACTGTCAAACTTAAAATACATCAAATAAATTAAATAAAAACATTTGTTCTTGCTTCAGTGATATGATGCTTACATAGTTTCACAGACGTTTGTGAAAAAAAATTCAAATAACATATACCATCAGTTTGGTGTCATCAAGCTTAATAAAAACAGTCAATTTTCTCATCTAGAACATGTCTACAGACCAAGTGAGCATTCTAACAAGACAAAGCAATTTAGCATAATAACAGGAAGAAATTACTTCTAAATGCTTCATTATTCTTTCAACAGTACTAGAGAATATTCTTAAAACCACAGAGCCCCAGGCACCAGCAGAAATCTGAAGAGTTAGCCTGATGTCTGCAATATATTTTATTGACAACAAAAGGTAGAATAAAACATATCTGAAATATTCCTTCACTTAGAAAATATCAAAAACATTTAAAAAAATTATTTGTATTATAAGATGCTAAAGTAACTGCAAATTCATTATATTAACACTTTAATGGGTTTAGAACATAAGATTAAAATTTATATATGAATTTAACAGTAAAGTTATATTCTATATTTAAATATTAAAAGTACTATCATAAATATGATTAATTTAAATCCCAAACTATCATATTCTGCCTTGAAAATAATTGATTTTATGCTTTAAATTCATGCTTATTTTTTACTGAAAAATAAGGCTTTGGACTTGAAAAATGGTTTTGGACTTGAAAGTTTTGGGTCTAGTCCTAAAGCTAGATCTAAATTCCACAGATGTCATTAAACTGCTATGAACTCTAGCAACTTAAATCTCTGTAAATTTGATTTCTTTGTTTCTACTTCTGCCAAAAAGAAATAATATATTCAGGACCATTGTTAAGTTTAAATAAAATCTGTATATAAAAGTTCTGAAAATTTTGTTGTTACAACACATTTAAATCCCTATTCTTTTTTAGTATAAATTATAAGTTTATGTTCATATTGTCTATAAAGAAAAGAGTTGTTAATTAATGTAGCTCTTAAGACTCTTTTAGTAAAACAGTCTAGTCTGGCATATATACAGGGAAAAGAGTCATAAATTATTGCATTACCATATTACTGAAAAACTACTGCCATATGTTTTCATAAAAGAAATTCAGTGATTATAATTACAGACACAAAAAGAGAAAACAGCATGATTGAAATATAGCAGAATATTTGAAGTATATTTACTATTACTTTTATCTAGAAGGATTTGATTCATGCTTAATTTATCAGATCTTGCATTTGTTCAAGCATCACATATTTGGCAGTTTAAAACCCAATGGTTGGGCTTCTTGGGGGGCTCTATGAACATTTGGATATAAATCAACTATAGCTCTTGTACATTACTGAGGCAAATAGAAATAGGTTCAGCCACTTTGGAAAACTATCTGTAAACATGCACTAAAACTAAACATATACCTACCTTATGAACCAGCAATTCTACTTCTAAGTATATATCCAAGAGAAAAGAGCACATGTTCACCAAAAGACAAGTCAAAAAAAAATGTATTCATAGAAACCATATTCATAACTCCTCAAAACTAGAAATACAGTAAATGTTCATTATAAGAATAAACAACTGAGGTATCACAATGGAATACTACGTTGTAATCAAAGAAGAAAAAAAAAACTGATACATGTAAAAATGTGGATGAATCTCACAGATATTATGTTGAACAAAAGAAGCCAGTCACAAAAACCTCCATACAGTGTGATTCCATTTATAGGAAGTTAAAAAAAAATAGCAAAACTCTCTTTGGCGATTGAAGTCAAAATTATTACTGCAAGTGAGATGCTGATGTATAAGAAAACCAAAGTGCGTGGTGTCACTGGGCAGCAGACAGAAGCTGGAAGGGTCTTGAAGAGGTTGTTAGCAAAGGCTGGAAAGAGAGTGAGGAAAATTATATTAGAAACTGGAGAAAAAGTGATTCGATTTATGTACTGCCCAAGCAATCATCAGAACTCTGGCTTGAAATAACACGGTCTGTAGAAAGTAGTTACTGTAGTAGGGGGTGGGCAAAAATTTGCTGGAAAGGGATGTTAAAATAAATATTCTATATTTTTATAGAGGTATGGTTACTTTGATGTAAACATTTGTTAAAACTGTGCCCTTCTGATCAGACTTTCTGTTACAGATAAATTGTACCTCAATTTTTTTAAAAAAGATAACTTAAAAATGTATTAAAGAATACACTTAAAAGGTTTTTAAAATTATTTTCTAATACATAGTATTGGTATGTGCCATGGTTTAAAAGTTGTGAAAAAACAAAGTGCTTACAGTTTTTACCATACGTTACAGTTTTTAAATAGCACAAGGTCCACAACAGCTCTAGTTTATGAAAAATAACACCAGGAATTTTCATTTTTCTCAGTGCTGTGCCTTCAACCTCTTTGAATTTTCCATGTTTTTGACAGTTTTTAATATTGGAATGCTAAGAAAACTTGTCTATGTGTCTACAACAAACATATGTGTATCATGTTAATAAAAACAGCCATAAATAACACCTTAGTCAACATTTCTTGATGCTGTTGTTTTAAGTGTGAGTTATTTACAGTGGATTGAGAGATAATCTAGTTTAGGCAGGGAAGTTAAGATAATTGGAAAACATCACTTGAGGCTTCGAAAAATATATTTTGATACACATTTATGTGAGCACTGTTTTCATGTAGAAAGATGGCACAATTGTGCTACCATTAATAAGACCCATAAATGTGAATGCTTTCTTATTTTTCAGTGATCATTCTATGATCGAAATATACATCCCAGATGTAGCCAGTAGTAGTGTTTTACCTATATATTTCTAAACAGAAGACATTTGAGCATTCCTGAATAGCGTTCTTTCTATCTGTTATAGGCTGAATTTTGTCCTCCAACCGCAAATTCATATGTTGAAGTCCTAACACCCAGTACCTCAGAAGTCGTATTTGTAAACAGGGATTTCAAAGGGGTTATTAAGTTAAAAGAAATCATAAAGGTGGCCCTGATTCAATATGACAGATGTCTTTACAAGGAGGGGCAATTGGACATGGACAAAGGCACGTACAGAGGGAAGACCTTATGAAGACATAAGATGTCCATCTAGAAGCCAAGCAGGGAAGCCTCAGATGAAACAAAATTCAACACTTTGAGCTCAGACTTCCAGCTTCCTGAACTGTGAGAAAATAAATGTCTGTTGTTCAAGCTACTCATTCTGTGGTATTTCATTGTGGCAAACATAGAAAATGAATACACCACCTCATTATAAAAGAATGCATTTGGAAGTAAATTACTATCTCCTATTTTTTTTCTTTATGTAAATCTGTCTTTTCATATATTGTGTAACTTGGTATGATTCACACCGAAGTGATTGGAATGTGAAATACCACATGACTTTCCACAGGGCAATGTCAGGAACAAGGCCTGAGACATCCTCTTCCTATGGGAATACTCACAATTCTACTCATTAAGCATTTCATTTAGCCTCATGTGACTTCCTGGGGCGTGTTTTTCCCCCCCTTTTGTCAGAAGCTTAGTAAATACTCTTGGATCTATTTTCCACTCTAATAATCTAAAAATGGCAACATGTATTTTAGAATATTGGTAGAATTTAGAAACTGTGTGAGACAAGATAATGGAAAGGGAAGAATATTGGACCCAGAAATCACACTGATTTTAGTCTTGCTTGAGGTTATCTAGTTCCTCGAAGTTAGAAAATCTTCTCATTTGGGGCAGAAAGTATTCATCATATCAGTGATTCACCAGCCTGAACTCAATTAAAAGACCCTGGAGAGCTTTTTAAACAGAGAAGTGGTTGGGACCTACTCCTATAACCTGCTTTTCAAACATGTCTGGACCTTAGAATTGTATGTCAGACTTAAAAATAATGCTATCCAGAGAGATTCTGACTTAACAGGTTTAATTGGTCTGAAATGTGGCTTTGGCACTGAGATGTTTAAAAGCTCCACCTCTTCAAGGATGAAATCCACTGCCCTGGACAGTATGATGTAATTGGTCTAGGCAAGAGATCGGGCACTGGTATCTTTTTAATTACCCAGGGTGATTCCAAAGCCCATTAATTCTCCACTATGCCCATGTACAACCATATGATGTAAAGGTAAAATAATGTTCCTCTCAGCTCTAGCATTTTGCAATATTTGGACATTTTGTGAAATAATACCCATAAGACATTTTGAACTATAGTTTTAAAATGTATATTTAAATGAGTTTACTTACTCAAAAACTCATTAACTAATTAGAGAGTATGAACTTTTAGTTCTGTGAATCAAAAACCTTTCGAGTGTTTTCGAGTGTTTCTGAGTATGCCTAAGGCAGAAGGAGAGGAAAGGCTATGTGTGAAATTGGGTTACCATCCCAGTCCCAGCTGTGTCATGGATGCAGTTATTTCAGGAAGGAACAAATGCACAAAGATGAAGGCACAAAACATAATTGCTTCTATGATAGTAATTTAGTTTCTAAGGGTAAAGATTTAAACCAGCATCTCCCATTAGCCTAACAACAATTACATAGTTTTCCCTTTCATCCATTCCTTTCAGGCTTTTCTTATATTTGAAGTTTTCTAAAGGGTATTTGAGTGATCTAACATTAACCACCCACACACTGTATTTATCACTATTATTAGCACAGTGGATGATCTTTACAACTTAGTGAAGCTATTACTGATTTTCTTTAAAAGAGCTTCTAAATCATTTGCCATTTCTTCTGATTTATATCACTGGCAGAATTATTTTTAAGTGACCTTTAGTTTCTTCTCCTACCTTAAGCTTAAAAATGACTACAACTAGTGATATGATATAAGTGCATCCTGAACTTTGAAGTTTTACATTTCAGTTTACATAAATTCAGAAAGATTAGAAGATATAAGGTAAAATATAATAGTGATAAGGTCCTACTTTTAAGTCTCCTAAACAACTACATAATTGTCTGAAGGGAATTAGGTGGAGGAAGCAGAGGGGACTGGTTTATAACTATGATGAGAAAATTTGTAAGTTTTCCATTGAATGGAAATTATATAAAGGTCCATATATAACCTCTATAAAAGTGAATTCAATTTTAGTCTCTATTAATGGAGTGTAGAGAATTAAAGACATAATCATTGTGCTCAATATATTACTTATAAAATCAAACTTGTAGCATTATGTTAAAATCTGAAAAATAAATCATTATGTTAATAAACATACTTCATGTTTTAGATAATACCAAACAAAATGTATCCAGCAGGAAGTAACCAAACATACATGTGGAAAAGCTGAAATAAAAGTGGAAAGACAATTACATTGTGTGCACAAAATGCCATAAAAGACCTACATGTAATTATCAGAAGGCATACTGTGAACTACAATAAAGTTTCTAAGACTCTGCATTTGAGAATTTGATGAGGTCCTGACTACTGAGAGTTATTTACGCATAGGCTGAAAACACCTGGCAAAGAAACTATGGAAGAGACATAAGAAAGGGTTAGGCTAGCAAGAAGGTACATAAACATTATCACACTTCTGTGACTCTACAATGTGATGAAATAGCAATTGTGTTTTGAAATGATTGGGATATAAAAATCACTTGTTACCCTACTATTCAGTTCTGAACATCAAAACACCAAATGCTAAAAATACAAAAGCTTACCTTTTCTTTCTTTTTTTTTTTTATTTGTATGAATTTAAAGGGTACATGTACAATTTTGTTATGCGAATATATTGTGTAGCAGTGAAGTCAGAGCTCTTAGGGCATATCTTTTTTTAAAAAAATTATTTTTAATTATTATGGGTACATAATAGTTGTATATATTTATAGGGTACATGTGAGGTTTCAATATAGGTATACAATGTGTATTACTCAAATCAGAGTAATTGGGATATCTATCACTCAAGCACTTCCCATTTCTTTGTGTTAAGAACATGCCAATTCCACTCTTTCAGTTATTTTAAAGTAAACCCTGACTTATTGTTGCTAATAGTCACTTTTTTGTGCTATCAAATAGTATTCATTCTGACTACCTAGCTACATTTTTCTACCCATCAACCATCCCCACTACATCCCCCCCACCACCCACTCCCTTCCTAGCCTCTGGTAGCCATCATTCTATTCTCTGTCTTCATGAGATCAATTGTTTTATTATTTGCACAAATGAGTGAGAACATGTGATATGTGTCTTTCTGCTCTTGGCTTATTTCACTTAAAATGTTCTCCAGTTCCATCCATGTTATTGCAAATGGCAAGATTTTATTCCTAAAGACTATAAAACATAGCATTATGTATATGTACAACAATTTATTTATCCATTCATACGTTGGTGGACACTTATGTTGACTTCATATCTTGGATATTGTAAATACTGCTGCAATAAACATGGGAGAGTAGATGTCTTTTTGATATACTGATGTCCTTTTTTTGGATAACTAGCAATGGGATTCCTGGGTCACAAGGTAGTTATGTTTTTAGTTTTTTGAGGAACCTCCATACTGTTCCATAGTGGTTGCACTAAATCCATTCATATCAACTGTGAAGGATTCCCCTTTCTCAACAACCTTGTCAGCAATAGCTATTGCCTGTCTTTGTGATAAAAGCCATTTTAACTGCTGTGAGATGGTATCTCATTGTAGTTTTGATTTGAATTTCTCTGATGACTAATGATGTTGAGTATTTTTTCATATACTTGTTGGCTATTTGTATGTCTTCTTTTGAGAAATGTCTATTCAGATCCTTTCTCCATTTTAAATTGGATTATTTGCTTTTTTCCTATTGAGTTGTTGCAGCTCCTTACATAGTTAGTTAACAATCCTTTGTCAGATATGCAGTTTACAAATATTTTCTCCCATTCTGTGAGTTGTCCCTTCTCTTTGTTGATGGTTTCCTTTGCTGTTCAGAAACTTTTTAGCTTGATGTAATCCCACTTGTCCAATTTTGCTTTAGTTGCTTGTGCTTCTGGGGTATTACTATAGAAGTCCTTGGCCAGAGCAATGTCCTGGAGCATTGTCCCAATGTTTTCTTTTAGTAGTTTCATAGTTTCAGGTCTTAGGTTTAAGTCTTTAATCCATTTTGATTTTATTTTTGTATATAGTGAGAGATAGGGTCTAGTTTCATTCTTCTGTATATGGACATCTAGTTTTCCCAGCACCATTTATTAAAGAGATTCTCCTTTCCTCAATGTATGTTCTTGGCAACTTTGTAGACAATAAGTTCACTATAGATTGTGGGTTTATTTCTGGGTTATCTATTCTGTTCTATTGGTCTATGTGTCTGTTTTTATGCCAATATCATGCTCTTTTGGTTACTACAGCTCTGCAGTATAATTTGAAGTCAGGTAATGTGATTCTTCCAGTTTTGTCCTTTTTGCTCAGGATGGCTTTGGCTAGTCTGGGGCTTTTGTGGTTCCATATAAATTTTAGGATTATTTTTTCCTATTTCCATGAAGAATGTCATTGGTATTTCAATGGGATTGTGTTGCATCTGCAGATTGCTTTGGATAGTATGGACATTTTAACAAGATTGATTTTCCCAATGCATGAACATGAAATATCTTTCCATTTTTTCTGTGTCCTTTTCAAGTTGTTTCATCAATGTTTTATACTTTTCATTGAGAGGTCTTTTATTTCTTTGATTAAGTTTCTTCCTAAGCATTTCATTTTATTTGTAGCTATTGTAAATGGGATTGCTTTTTTGGTTTCTTTTTTAGATTGTTTGTTGTTAGCATATAGAAATGCTACTGATTTTCGTATGTTGATTTTGTATCCTGCAACTTTACTGAATTTTTTAATCAGTTCTAATTTTTTTTTTCTTTGTCAAGTCTTTAGGGTTCTCTAGATGTCAGATCATATTGTCTGCAAACAAGGATAATTTGACTTCTTCCTTTTGAATTTGGATGCCCTTTACATCTTTTGCTTGTCCAATTGCTCTAACCAGAACTTCCATTATTATGTTAAATAACACTGGTGAAAGTGGGCATCCTTGTTTTATTACCGATCTTAGAGGAAAGGCTTTCAGGTTTTTCCCATTCAATATACTAGCTATGAGTCTGTCATATGTGGCTTTTACTGTGTTGAGGTAAAATCCTTTTATACCCAGTTTATTAAGAGTTTTTATCATGAAGGGATGTTGAATTTTATCACATACTTTTTCAACATCAACTGAAATGATCATGTGGTTTTTGTCCTTCATTCTGTTAATATGATATATTACATTGAAAAATTCATATATGTTAAACCATCCTTACATTCCTGGGATGAATCCCACTTGATCATCATGTTTTGTCAATTGTTGAATTTGTCAGTTGTTGAATTCAATTTGCTAGTATGTTGTTGAGAATTTTACATCTATATTCATCAGAGATATTGGCTTATAGTTTTCTTTTTTGTTGTGTCTTTGTCTGGTTTTGGTATCAGAGTGATATAGGCCTCAGAAAATGAATTTGGGAATATTTTCTTCTCCTCTATTTTTTGGAATAGTTTAAGAAGGATTGGTGTTAATTCTTCTTTGAATGCTTGGTAGAATTCAGCAGTGAAGCTATTGGGTCCTGGGCTTCTCTCTGATAGATGACTTTATTACCACTTCTATCTGATTACTTGTTATTGGTTTATTTGGGTTTTCAATTTCTTCCTGGTTCAGTCTTGGTAGGTTGTAGCTGTCTAGGAATTTATCCTAGATTTTCCAATTTATTGGCATTTGGTTGCTCATAGTAGTCTCTAATGATCCTTTGATTTTTTGCAGTAGTAGTTATGATGTGGTTTTTTTTTTTTTTCCTCTCTGATTTTATTTATTTGGATCTTCTCTCTTTTTTTCTTAGTCTGGGTATGGGTTTGTCAATTTTGCTTATCTTTTCAAAAAATCAACTTTTCCTTTTGTTGATTTTTTATATTTTTTGTTTCAATTTCATTTATTTCTACTCTAATCTTTTATTTCTCTTGTTCTACTAATTTTGTATTTGGTTTACTCTGTTTTTCTCATGATTTAAGATGCATCGTTAGGTTGTTCATTTGAAGCTTTTCTACGTTTTTGATGTAATCACTTATTACTATTAA
>RJWJ010036293.1:0-16164 GCA_004363605.1 Indri indri | reverse complement strand
GGGTTGGAACGCATTCTACTAAGCGAAGTATCCCAAGAATGGAAAAACAAGCACCACATGTACTCACCATCAAATTGGTAGTAACTGAACAACACATAAGTGTACATATAAGAATGGCATCTATTGGATGTCGGGTAGGGAGGGAGGGGGAAGGGGGAGGGGCGAGGGGGAGGAGGGGACGGATATATGCATACACAAAAGGTGCAATGCACACCCTCCGAGAGATGGACACGCTTGGGACTGGGACTTGGGGGGAAGGGGGGGCAAGGGCAACATACGTAACCTAAACATCAGTACCCCTATAAACAACAAACAATAAAAAAAAATAAATAAAAATAAAAAAAAAAGAAGGTAGCCATCTGCAAGCCAGAAAGAGAGCCCTTGCCAGAACCTGACCATGTTGCACCCTGATCTTGGACTCCCTGCTTCCAGAACCAGGAGAAATAAAAACCTGTTATTGAAGCCAAAAAAAAAAAAAAAAGAGAGAGAGAGAATAGCTTCCCTTACTCTTGATTTTAAGAGTGATTTCATTTATTTACTATACAGTTTGATGTCAGCTGTGGCTTTTTGTAGATGTTCATCAGATTGAGAAATTTTTCTTCTGTTGTAGTGTTTTTCCATGAATGTGTGTTAGATTTTGCCACAATGCTTTATCTATATCTATTGGGTAGATTTCTGTGCTTCTCTGCACACCTGGAAGTTTTTACTGGGTGCTAGACATTTTGAATTTTACTTTGTTGGGTGCTAATTTTTTTTATATTTCTATAAATATTATTGAGCTTTGTGATGGCATGCAGTTGATTTAGTTGCAAATGATTTGATCTTTTCAGGTCTTGGATTTGTTAAGTGGGATTTTCCTATCGACACGGAAGCTGCCTTTAGTTCTTAGCTGTTTTTTTTTTAATTACCAAGGCAAACCCTTCTGTGTGCTCTGCCCAAAGCTCCATGGATTAAGAGTGTTCCAATTTTCTGGTGGGTCTGTTTGACTCTGGGCTTCGAGTACTCCTTTTTCCAACAGTTGCAATTGCAGGTCATTTCTTTTCTAGCCTAGTAGTTTCCTCACATTTCTGACCTGATCTGCACTCTACAGATGATGCAATGCAGGGGGCACCATGTGTAGGTCTCTGGAACTCTCTGTGCAATTTAATCTTCTCTTAAACTCTGTTCCAATAACTCAAACTTCCTTGTTCTCCTCAGGCTTTACTCTCTATCTCCTCAACCTAGAGGGTTTTCCAGGATTCAAGTGGATTCTTTCTCCCTGCTTTGTGGCCTTGAAACTCACTAAAAGAAATAATCTGAGGCAATCATAAGGCACAGCTTGTGGTTTTCTTTCTCCCCAGGATCACAGTTTTTCATTTCCTGATATACAAACCATTGTTTCACATATTCTTTGTGTTTCTTGTTATTGTTTCAGGTGAGAAAGTAAATCCAGTTCCTTTTAATCTACCTCAGACAGAAGCAGAAGTTGTACACTTGATGTCTTTATGTTTATAGTATAGCATATTGACTCAAATGATCATGTTTAGAGATTATACTATCTCTAATTTATTGCTTGAAGCATTGAAGATGATTCTTAGGAAAGGTGGGAGAAATGTATCCATGTAAAGTCACTCTGTACATAACTTTATCACATTAGATATGGTACAATTTAAAGATTAATGGACTGAAAATGATTTTTAAAGAAAGCTTCTATTTATATTTAAGTAGAAAAAATCATTAAAAACTCAAAATATAAGAGTCTGTCTTTCAAAGAAGAATATTAAACAGTTTAGTGCCACTTAACAGCAAAAGAAGACACCAAATAATATGTTTTTTGTGTCAGAAGTGCCCACCCAGTAAGAAAGCAATAATTTGAAAATGGTTAGCATCAAGCTGCAAGATATTTTTTTTTCATGGAAAATACCTATAAAGGACGATATTAAGATATAAGTGAATGTTTGAAGTCAGAATGATGAATGGGTTAAACAAAAAGAATAATACAAACCAACCAAGTGGTAAACTCCCCCCCGCCCCCGCAAAAAGGACTGAGTTAAACTTTAGATATTTAAACATGGCTAGATTCCAAAAGTTAAATATTATATGATTTAGTTCTCAAATATACATAATTTCAAAAAGGAAAGAAGATAACAAATTGCTAATTAAAGCCAAATTTCAAATGAGAATAAACCACAATTCAAGAAGATAAACTGATAAGTTTTAAGAGTTATTGTACTAAATGAAATGAGTGGCTAGAGAACAGGACTCTTCTGCTATTTAAAGCAGAGAATAGACTGCTACTGACATCAGTGTGGCAAATGTCTGTCAGGGAGAATATCAAGTTATTCAAAGAGGGTAAGTGGTTCTCTAATGTGACTCTTTTAGGGAAAGAAACTATCCTACGCAAAGTAGACATGCCACCTTCCAATATCATATAAACTCTGGGAAAGGACGCAGGGTTTAGAAAGATTTGTTCAGGTCAGTCTTATCTTTTTTCATTGCAGGGCTAAATTCAAGCTAAATGTGAAATGGGGATGTCTTGGTTCATTCAAACTCCTATGATATTTTGAATATACCATAAAAATATCATAGACTGGGTGATTTATAAATAATAGATTCATTTCTTATAGTTCCAGAGTCTGGGAAGTCCAAGATCAAGGTGCCAGATTTGGTATTTGGTGAGAACCCACTTCCTGGTTCATAGACAGCTATCTTCTTGCTGTAACCTCACATGATAGAAAGGATAAAGGAACCCTCTGGAGTCTACTTTAAAAGGGCACTAATCCCAGTGATGAGGGCTTCATCCTCATGACTTAATCATATCCCAAAGACTCCCCCTCTTAATGTCATCGCATTGGGAATTAGGTTTCAACATACGAATTTTAGGGGAACACAAACATTTGACCTGGGTAGGGAAACTTGTCTTTGACATCATCCTTGACTCTTCTCTAAACACTTCTTCACTTTATGTTTTATTCCACACTTCATTTAAAAAATGAAACTGAACTAATTGATGATCATATATCCCATCTCATAATTTTCTGTTTATATGAACACTATGAAATCATCCAAATAGGATTCTCAAATTATTTAAAAGAAAAAGAAATTTTCTTTTCTGGAAAATTCTTCACATTAGTAGATTTCAGTAAGAAAACTCAGATCTTATCAGGCTCAATAATAATTCCATATGTTTGCTGCAATTTTTCTGAAAATATGTATCTTCAGAAAATAGGCAGATCATAACATATTATAAGACCTACACTCATTTTTTTGAAACAAATATCCCTTTAAAAAACAGCACATTGTGGTTATTCACTTTACACTGTGTTATTTTGAATATGACTAAAAAAATTGAGGTATCATTACAACTAAATATAAAATACATTGAAAAGTATCACAATTAACTGTTAGAATTTATTTATTACAAAGTATCATTAGTGTAATACTAGGACATGAGGTAAAATAATATGTAGTTGGTGACATTCAGCATATATACATATTATATATTGTTTGCTTAACCATTTACATATCTCAACAGCCTGTTGTTACTGATTTTAGAAGGGACTTTCCCATGAGGTTGAATTTAAAATCTATGAGTTCTGGAGTCTACTTGATGCAGAATTCTTATATCAACTATATTACATCTTTAAGTGAATAATTAAATATGAAATTCTGGGGAATCAGTCTATTTATTTAATATTTTTTTCAAATGTTGCTAATTCTAACTAACTTTTTTTGTATTTTCCCTTTAGTCTATAGAATTTGGTTATCACTTCTTCAAGAAAATCTTCCCTGATCTGTTCTTAAACCCCACACCAAGTTATCAAAGATTCCATAGTCTCTTGGGCATGCATTAATTAGAAAACTCAATTCACTGTATTGTGGGCACTTGTTTATATATGTATATATATCTGCTGCTAGAGTACAGGGTCCTTGAGTAAGAGACTGTTACTCCTTTCTAATACATGCCTTCTGGATATTCCATTTTGCATACATAGATTGACAATTTTTAGGTAAGTGTTATCAGTCAAGGTTTAGTCCTTCAAGGAATACATACTTTGAAAATAATGTGTACACTGGATTTAAATAAATATATGTGTGTAAATGTGTGTGTATGTGTATGTGTGTATGTGTTTGTGCTCATTCTGTGTATGGTTGAGAATGCAATCATGAATCTCAAAAATCTCCTAAAAAGGTACTTAGGGTAATATGATAGTTTGACCAGGAAGAACAACAATTTAGATTGTATAAAATGTACAAATATGTAGAAAATCTTACAACACAGTGCAGAGGATAAACATGTAATCATGATCCCAGAATTATTAAGAAACTTTTTCACACTGTGGTGCTAAGTTAACCACATGAAGAAAAATACTAAATTCCAGCTCAAAACTTGATAAATACATGCAGCTTTGAGAGAAATACATAAAAGTGAGTTAAGATGTAGCTAATAACCCTAATTCAGCGGTGTTAAGGTAGGCTCTAAACAAGAGTGAATTCTGGATGGGAAAAACTATGCTTAAATCTATTTTTATCCTGAAGATAAACAAGCAAAATCTTGTGGCACTGCAGAAAAATAGTACCAGTAAAAAAGGCATAAATAAAACTATAACATGGAAGATCATATAATGTGACTGGAGAGGATGCTTGCTTTTTACAGTTAGCTGGTGTGAAGGTAAGCAGAAAAGAAATCTGGATATAAGAAGCATGACTCAGATGTAGTGGGAAGAGTACATACAGAGAGGAATCTATAATATTATGACCCAGGCAACAGCAATGAAATATCACTATTTTTTTTAAATGAAATACTGATGAGACATTAAAAATGTGGATGATTCTTTGGTAGTATTTTAGGAAGAGTGAGCATAAAATTACTATGTTACCCAGCATTTAAACTAGATACTTGTCAAAAAGAGATGTTTTTGTTGAAAACCGCATATTGAAAATAATATATGGTGGCAATGTTGAATATCGGAATCCCTGTCCCCTTTCCCAGGGCTTTTGGTTCATGCTGTTCTTTGTTATTATTGTAATTTGTTTGTTTTATGACTTTTTCAAACTAATTCTACAAAGTCAGTGTTCTTTAATTGTGTGTGGTGACTAAAGTTTCTTCTTAGAGATTAGCTAGCGATTAGACAGATATTTCTTTAAATGCCTGGAAAAAAAATAAGTCTCCCAGTCTTTGCTGAGGGGCTCTGAATGTACATTGGAGCTCATCATTAACAATGAGCCAAGCAGTTGACAACTCTACCTTAGTCTTCACCTTCTGCTTGAACAAAGCCTCAGGTTAGGCAGAGGCAAGGACTTAAGAGTT
The DNA here is from genome assembly GCA_004363605.1 of Indri indri. Taxonomy (NCBI): domain Eukaryota; kingdom Metazoa; phylum Chordata; class Mammalia; order Primates; family Indriidae; genus Indri; species Indri indri. The sequence goes on along the minus strand of RJWJ010036293.1, from coordinate 10,874 downwards.
TTCTCACATTTTTCCAGAGCATATGCACAGGCCTGTACATCCACACAGCCTTACCTATGTGTGTGTATTCCTAGATTCACAGAAATATATCAAATTTTCAAAGCTCCTATGGACATCTGATTTTTCAGGTTTTCATTTTAAGCTATTTGTTTAGCATTTTGTATGCCCCAACTTTTATCCACCACCTCAGGTAGCCACAGAGTAAAACAATTGGCTCTAGTTGTTTTTGACGAAAGTTCCAAGGGAAAAAGCATGTACACTAGGTGAGCTTTATACAATACCCCTTCAAGTGGAATTTCAAGGAACTACCAGACAGAGCAAATAATGGCATTTTTCTGGGAATGAGACTTTAAAGAAAAGTCTGTCCCCTCCATTGGATACCAGGCTGGTTCTTTTCACTGTGATTGCAGGCAGTTGATTTTCAAGGCTACTGCAGAGATAAAAGGGAGACGGGAACAAGTCCAGTCAAAAGCTACAAAGCTCACTGTTCTTACTGGGATTCAGCAAATTTTCTTGAATAAATGCCCAGAAGATTGTTGCAATTCTTTGATTAATTTCTAGAGTTCTTAAAAAGTTCATTTTGACAATTTTTGTCAGTTTTTTTTCATTGCTTCTCTGGTGAAGATAATTTTTAGAAGTCCTTAAACCTCCATTTTTGCTAATGCCTTTACCATCAGTATTAGCTTAGTAGACTGCCATAACAAAATACTATGAACTAGATAGCTTAAACAACAGAAATTTATTCTCTCACAGTTCTGGAGTCTAGGACTCCAAAGTCAATGTGTCAGCAGGACTGTTCCCTTCTGAGGGCTGTGAGCGAAAGATCTATTCTAGGCCTCTGTCCTTGGCTTGTAGATGGCTATCTTCATATTCATATGGCACAATTCCTGTATGTGTGTCTATTTCCAAACTTCCCCTCTTTATAAAAACATTGGTCATATTTGTTTAGGGTCCACCTAATGACTTCGTTTTAACTTGATTGCTTCAATTCAAAACCTATCTCCAAATAAGGTCACATTATGTGATATTGGAGGCTAGGAATTCAACATATGATTTGGGGGGCTAACACAATTCGTAGCACCATCTTAATCTATGTAAAGAAGTTATATGGTTAACTTCATAGTTGTAAAGGAGTCATGTTTTAAGATATGAAACACATTCATATTAAAAGCATTTAATAAATTAGAATTGGATGACTACTTCCTCAACATAATGTCCTTATGTACATGTGTGTAGTATATAATCCTCATTCCCTATAAATATGCACCTTACTTAATGGGCTTACACTAGATGCTTTCATGCTGTTATTAGGAAAAACAGCATGATTATTATCACTGCTGTTATTTTATATAAGGCTAGAAATTTTAGCCAATACGATTAGATAAAGGATTAGATAACAGTTGGAAAGAGAGATGTATAATTACGAGTTATTAATATATATTTGGATAACTACAAAATTTGATTGTGGAAAAAAAGCTCTGTAAACAACATGAGACTTGCAGCCAATATACAAAATTCCATGATCTCAAGGATTCCACTTTCATGTATGACAAAATATAATAGTTTTCAAAAAATCAATGCTATACCAAAACAAGTAAAAATAATCCAGATTAAAATACAAATATACAATCAAAATTTTAAAAATGCATTTATTTGAAAGCATTGGAGAGGTGCTGAGACAATCAATAATGAGGATCCATAATCCTTGAGAATTCAGTGACTGTCTTGAGGGTAAAATTAACAGACTGATGTACTCATATGTCTGCTACTCTCTTCTCATCAGAATCCCAAACCCTAAAGTTTATCATTTTTGTGTGTCTATTCCCATGGCATTGTCAAAACTTGCTGCCTTCTCTGAATTTTGCTACTTGCCTGCTTCTTGTTCATTAACTGAATGATCTGTGTCTTGTACCAGCATCACAACTGTCAAATTCCCAGAAGAAAATTCAGCTGTGGAGTTTTGTTTCATTTCTTGGTTCCTTTATTGCTTCAAAGTTTGTAAGGAATATAATTTCAACTGAAAATTCCATATTCAGACAAACTTTCCATCAAGTGTTAAGATATGATAACACTATTTTTTAGGCATATAAATACTTGAAAAACGTTCTATTTAACCTTTATTGAGAATTTATATGAGGAAGCACCTGACTTAAATTTGTAATCAAATAATAAATGAATTCAACCTCAGAGAAGGTCAACAGAAAGTTCCAGGATAGTAACTGTGTAAAAGTAATAAAAAGAATTACACTTATTTCAGTTTGAAAAAGAACTTTAAAAACATTCAAAAGGAATTTGTTTTGAGAAAATAAATGATTTTCTGTAGAATAGTAGACATATAGGTGAGGATGAAAAACTTATGAATTTTATAAGGAAGTTAAATAAAAAAGAAAAAAAATTAAAGTCTCTAGGAGAAACAAAAAGCTATAGAAAAGAACACAGTCCATATATGAAGCAAATTGTTCAAATTAGAATGAAAATCTGTATATTCAAGTAAAACAAAAAAAAAAACTTTCTAGTTACAAAACTAGAATATATTAGGACTATTGTGAAGAAGCCCTGCTTTTCTTCTCCCAATAAGTAAAAGAAAGGGAACCAGAAATTTCAAAGTAAAACACTGCTATCATCCATTTCTTATATATTTTGGGATTAAAGAGATACAGATGGTAGTTAATAAAACCAGAAAAAAGGTATGAATGCATTATCTAAACTTCCCACATAAAAAAATAGGTAAACCAAAATATGGGTGCAACTAATACTTACAGAGAAAAGATAGAAGAAGGGTAGTGAATGACTTTTGCCCATTTTCTGATGGGGTTGTTTGTTTTTTTCTTGTTGATTTGTTTGAGTTCTTTGTAGATTCTGAATATTAGTCCTTTGTCAGATGTATAATTTGCAAATATTTTCTCCCATTCTATAGGTTGCCTATTTGTTGATTTTTTTCCGTTTGCTATACAGAAGCTTTTTAACTTAATGAAGTTCCATTTATTTATTTTTGCTGTTGCTGTATTTGTCTTTGGGGTCTTAGTAATAAATTATTTCCCTAGGTCTATGTTTAGGAGAGTTTTTCCTGTTTTTATCTAGAATTGTTATGATTTCATGCCTTACATTTAAGTCTTTTATTCAGCTTGAATTAATTTTTTATATAGTTAGAGATAGGGGTCCCATTTCATTCTTCTTCATGTGGCTATCCAATTTTCCCAGCACCATTTGTTGAATAGGGCATCCTTTCCCCAATGTATGCTTTTGTTTTCTTTATCAAAGATCAGTTGGTCATAGTTACATGGTTTTATTTTTGGGTTCTCTGTTCCGTTCCATTGGTTTATATCTCTGCCTTTATACCAGTACCATGCTGTTTATTTACTATAGCCTTGTAGTATAATTTGAAGTCAATAATGTGATGCCTCCAGATTTCTTCTTCTTACTTAAGATTGCTCTTGCTATTTGGGCTCTTTTTTGTTCTAAATGAAGCTTACGATTGTTTTTTCTACATCTTTAAAGTAAGACATTGGCATTTTGATGTGAATTACATTGAATCTGTAAATCACTTTGGGCACTGTGGACATTTTTACCATGTTGGTTCTACCAATCCATAAGCACAGGATATTTTTCATTTGTTTGTGTCATCAGTGATTTATTTCATTAGTGTTTTGTAGTTCCTGTTGAGATATTTCATTTCCTTGGTTAAGTATATTCCTAAATATTTTATTTTCTTTATAGCTATTATAAATGGCATTGAGTCCTTGATTTGACTTTCGGCTTTACTGTTATTAGTATATATAATAAGAATGCTAATGATTTGTGTGCATTGACTTTGTAACCTGAGACTTTGATGAATGTATTTATCAACTCCAGGAGTCTTCTGGTGGAGACTTTAGGGTTTTCTAGATACAAGATCATATCATTAACAAACAGGGATAGTTTGACCTCCTCTTTCATAGTTTAGATGCCCTTTATTTCTTTCTCTTTCCTAATTGCTCTGCCTAGGACTTCTGGTACTACATCGAATAGAAATGGTAACAGTGGGCACTCTTGTCTTGTTCCAGTTATGAGAGGAAAGGCTTTCAACTTTTCTGTATTTCAAAAGAAGACAGACAAATGGCCAAAAAAAAAAAAAATGAAAAAAAGTTCAACATCATTATTTATCAGGAAATCAACAATTAAAACTGCAATGAATTACCAGTTTAGTCCTGTCAGAATTTCCATTATTAAAAAGTCAAAAAACACCAGATGCTGGTGTGGATGCAAAAAAAGAAAAAAAGGAAAGACTATACACTGCTGGTGTGACTGCAAACTGATACCACCTCAGTGGAAAACAGTATGGAGATTCTTCACAGAGATAAAAGTAGACCTACCATTTGATCCCATAATCCCATTACTGAGTATTTACCCAAAGGAAAATAAATATTTTATCAAAAAGACAACACACTCAAATGCTTATTGTAGCACAATTCACAATTGCAAATATATGGAATCAAACTAAATGCCCGTAAGTTCATGAATGGATAAAGAAAACTATATATATGGTATGGATTACTACTCAGTCATAAAAAGGAATGCAGCAATGTCTTTTGCAGCTACCAGGATGGAAGTGGAGAATATTATCCTAAGCGAAGTAGCTCAGGAATGGAAAAATAAACACCACGTGTTCTTTCTAAAAAGTAGGAGCTAAATGATGGGTACACATGGACATCAAGAGACATAAACGACACTAGAAACTAAGAAGGGGAAGGGTTAAAAACTTATGTATTGGGTACAAAGAACACTCTCCTAGTGACAAGCATGCTGAAATCATTGACTTCAGCATTATACAGTGTATCTATGTAACAAAATATTTGTACCTTTTTAATATTTTGAATTAAATAAAAAAGAAGATGGTAGTAAATGTAAACTCAATTCTTACTTATCACAAGATAAAGCCAATAGATAATTTTGGTCAACAAAAAAAATAGAAGCATAATTTTCTTTTGATTTGGGGGATATGTGGAATAACCACTGAAAGATTTTGAACAAATTCTTTGAACTGTGAGAAACAATTTTTTTTGTTATAAGTTACCCAGTCTGTGGTATTCTGTTATAGCAGCACAAACTGGACTAAGACAAATACTAAAATCTTCTAAGAAAATATTTTTAAAAGATCGCCCTAGAAGGTACTGGAAAAGACCATCATAGTCTTCATATCAGCCACAATAAATATTAGAAGACAATAGTGCCATATTACTAAAAAGCTGAAAGAAAATGCTTCTAAATAGGAATGCCATTTCTGGACAGCAAGTAATGAATTAGGGCAATTTTAGAAAGTGTACCACATAAAGACCCTTCCCCAAATCATTTATTAAGAATATATTGAGGCCATAGTTTATATTTATTGATAAAATATTTGCCTAAGTCCATTAGTGTGTCAAATGGGAATGGTACAGCACTATGTCAAAATGGTATGTCAGCATGTCATTGTAGAGATTAAAGAGAAATGTCATGAGAACACCAAGAAGGAACCAAAGACCCTGTCAGTGTCCTCTAAGAAGAAGGAAATAATGACTACTGAACAAGGTATGTAAAAAGTTCTTTAGTTTAAAATTTGATTTCTCCCTATAATGGAACTGCACTACATTGAAGTTGGGAGGTATTTTAGAATGTTAGAACAGGAAGTCTTAACTCTTTCATATTTTTGGATCAAAAAATAAAAAAACTGAAAAGTTGCAGTTTTAACTGAATAGAGTTAAATTAAAAATTAGAAACCAACATTAAGGACTTCTCATAGTTTTGCTTCTGGCTTTTACTATTCTGACTTAGCCTGGATACTTCCAATGACTGTTAGAGAGTTCTGGATTTTAAAATTTGTTAGTTGATATAGAGTGATAATATGCATTTCCATAACTTCCACATACTTTTTCTGGTTAGGCCTTCTGGAGGAATCTTTGGCATTTTAAGTGCTTTTAAAGAAAACTCCCTTTCTACCTTTGAAAATTTGGATATCTCTGTTAAGGATAACTATTTAAGATTAGATTTATGAAAAGCAATTTCCTAACTTAGTGGGATATTTTTAAGCGATAATAAAAAAATTCTTTGGGATTCTGATTTTCATGGTAAATGTGATTTGAAAACTAAAACACAAATGTTTGGCAATAAATTCAGCACATTTCTGATATATGGACATTTCCTGATTCATGCTATTCCTATGAATGAAATCATGAAACATTTTATATTACCATATAACACGCTTTCATATTGTTGTTTAAACATTTTAAGAATTTGTTTATAACTTCATTTTATAGTAATAAAAGATATGAGGTATACATAATATCCAAATATAGGCAATTTACTATAAATATTTTGTCATATTTTATAGCTTCTATAATAGGATATGAGAAATATTTGCTGTTTATGTCTGCGATATCAAAAAATGTTAGCAATTTATTTCCCTGATTGAAAATATATAATAATGTGACAGCAAATAATCTCACTGGCCTTGCTTCAGTGATAATGTTTCTGTAAAAGAGTTTTCAAAGAGCTTAAAAATATGCATGTTTTATAATGGCAATGTCTTATGAAAAAATAATTCTTTGTTCGTAAGGTTCTTGCTTTGCTTGGTGATTCTGCTATGGCTATTCACCTAAGATGTTTCCTGACTGGTTGATATGTTTTCTTATGTCATGAAAATCACAATAAAAATACATGTTGCCGTAATAGTGTTATGGCAAGACATTTTTGCCTGGCAGTATGATCAATTTCTAAACACCATTATGTGATTAAGCAGTGAGGTACAATAGGTTATATTACATTGTGAAAGTCTATAATAGGTGTTGAAACTGCCTATCACTATCACACCAGGAGTATCTTTTTGAATTTTTTACATGGCAATTTCACAGGTTTATAAACAAAGAACAAATGAAGTCATTAAAAGACATTTTCTTAGGTAAATTTAAATGCTTTCCATCACCCAGTATGCAATCATTAAAGTCTAATGCATTTTCCTGGGGAAATATTCAAATAGATTTTTTAGCTTTTTTTTTTTAACCTGGTAACTCAAAATTTGTTACATTTTATTTATTTAAATTTGATTCCTATCTTGAAAAATAATGGAGATGATTACCTTCTACTCAATTTCCAAGGTGATAGTTTATCAATCATTGTAATAAGTGCTTGAGTTTCTTCATAACATATTTGAATCTGACTTTTCCATATTTCCCCAACTCTCAGAATGCCTCCAGTACTTTGTGGCATCTTCTTTTCTGTCTCAGATGTCAGTGACAATGCCCTTCCTAGTTATGGTAGAAGTTTACCAAACAGAAGAGCAACCCGGGGGTATGTAAATGGACGATATTAGTCAGTACCCTAAATTATATATCATTGCACCAGAATCAAATATTTTAACTTACGCTTTGGTTACACAAAGTGACCAATAAGGTTATTGTGATTACCTATGAAATAGCAAGTGAGGTTATTTTCACCTTTATAAAGTTTTTTTCTAAATCCCCCAAAAGTTAGAACAACAAAGGTTTTGACCTTTCAGGTCAGCCAAATTTGGAGTACCCTGTCTCAGTATTTGTTCCTGCAAAAACTGACCCTGGGGAAAAGTGTATTCAAGAAAACATATTATTTGAAAAGTGCTAGAAACCTAGGGAAGAGAGACATGAAACAGAGAAGGAAACTCAGCCGGTAACATATGCACTGTCAAACCAGATACAGTGGCTGAATGGAGCTTAACTCTATGATGAAACTCTGGGAAGCAATTCTAACACACAGTTCAGAATTGTTCCTAACCAAGGGTAGGGGAGCTGTAGATTAATACAGCAACTCTATAGAGCCATTGGATGGTGCTGTGAGGGTGAGGAAGTGGATATTAATTACATAGCATTTCCAACTCTCAAGAGCATGTGAGCAGAGTTCAATTTACCTCCCTGACACTTTAGTCTTAGTTAAAGATGAAGAATAAAGTTCAATCCCCCCCACAACCTCCATGCCAAAGTCCCAGGGCACAGCTTCCCCATAGCAATGCCAGCATTGCTGTTGCGGGAAAGATACCACCATCTACCACTTTCTCATTGCTCACTGCTTGTAGCTCTGGGGTTCCAGTTTTATTCATAATGTGGGGAAAAGGGAGGTCCAGAGTAGTCTTTTATTTCCTGCAAGGTTGGGAATAAAATAAAGAGTACGTATTTTTCTCAAGATTTTAATTGTTTTTCAGTGAGAAGACATTTCAGAAAATCTAATCTTCCATACAATGTGTGTGAAACTTATATTTATACTTTGAGGTCTGCAAATATAATACCTATGTAAAAATTAAATGAATGAAAAATTATTAAACTGATACAACACAAACTCAACATAAATTTTCAGTATGACTGATGTGAAAAAACTACTATTTTTGAAAGCACTAACCAAGTCTAGTTGCTTGGGAGACTGAGTATGTTTATCTGGAACTAGAAAACACAAAGGAGGAACTGATATGTAAAAGTTAATACTTTTGACACCATGATCACAAAACCAAAAGCATAAGAGAAATAAGAAAATGGCCTTTGGTTGATGATTAACTTTGTGCTATATAAAACTTAAAAAGGTTTTTGTGATTTATAAAGTTACAATACATACTCTTGTTTCACTCTTTTTTAAATGACATTAGTTTGAATGCTCTAATAATGTCTTTGTCTTAATTAAAATTGTTTTTTTATAATGTGAGGTAGGCTTTTCATTTTACATATCACATTTTTAGTTATTTTGCTACCACTTGTCAAAAATTCTTCATGTGATTGGCTGAATTGCCATGTATCCTGAGAGATTTGAATTTCCTTTTGTTTTTTTAAAATAAAATAAAACCCCACAGCCTGCCATTCTGTAAGTGATTATTTAAAGGAAAATTTGAAAAATTCTACTGTCATACGACTAATTACCAAGAAAGTAAATGATGTTGTATTTTCCTCCCTTAAAATGGAGCCAAGTTGTATTGTTACCATAATTATTATAAATTATAAAGTCTATGATATCAATCACAGTCTGGGCATATGTGCAGTGAATAGCACTTTTGCTACACCACTTTTGGACCTACATTGAATTCTAGGATTAAAGCATTAATGCTAAGAATTTAATCATTTTTGACTAGTTGCAGCCAAAGCTGAAATCATCTTCCTGCTCAAACACGTTCTACTTTGTGTGTCCATTTCAGGTGAGGTCACAAAAAATTTACTCAGTTATTTAAGCCATGTATTGGCAAACTGTGGCCCTTCCTGCACCATCCTCCATCCCCTAAAATATTTGCCAACCCCTGGCTTAAGCTACTCTTTGATTTTTCTTTCTCTCTCTTATTTCTTGTGTTTAATTATGACCTTCTATTAAAAGTTTTGTTATATAACTCAGACATCCTATTAAATTTGTTCTCCTCTATCTTCATGGCCACTACTGTTGAATTCTCAATACTCCCTCCCCTTGAATGCTATAAAATTTTCTATTTTTTTTTCTTGGCTTCTATTCACTCCCTTCCATTCTTGATTCCAGCTGCTGAGTTTGATATTTCTAAATGCAAACATGATTATGACTACCTAGAATTTTTCATTGCTCAGTTATTTTATTTTCCATTGTTAAATTATATGATACTAAGTATGACTCCTGAAACCCTTCACAGCCTGGTTCTGATAATCTCTTCAGCTTCCTTCGTTACTAATCTCCACCTAACCTCTGCCTTGTTATACCCTTTCAGAACTATTCTAAGTAACCAAATGTTCCATGATGTGTGTGTGTATATACACACACACACACACACACACACACACACACACATATATATATATATCTTACTTTGCACATGATATTTTCTTTGCTTGTGACCTAGGAAGACATATGGAAAATGGGAGGGACATAGGCTGAGAGAGGAAGACGAGGCTAAAAAGATAAATAAAATATGTACATAATTTACCAGGAGACTAGACTAAGAAAATAATAAAACTATATTAATCCCAAGGACAGAGAAAATGGCACCAGGTAAAAGATGAAGACAATAAGATTGTGGGAGGAGAGAAAGAGAGAAATTCCATTTCAGAAGGATATGTAAGAGTACAAATGCTATTCTTTCTTAGAATTAAAACATGTAGAATATTGTTTAGAAATTTAAGGGGATTACCAAAAAAGTAACTAAAATATTTCAAGACATTAGGCTCTGGAAGTGAAATTGAAAGCTAGAAAGAAGTTAGGCATAGGATTGCTGGGGTTTTATTTGTTGTTGTGATTGTCATGCATTATATAGTATGACATAAATTTTTATACTGTGCATGTATATTCAAATTTTATTTAAAAAGCTAAAAATAGAGGACAAGAGGTTTCCATTTCTGATAACTTTTCAGGTTAAGGTACCAACAACAACCTATATAACCATTACAAATGAAAATTTGGGAATATTCAACAAAATAAAACAATAAAAATAAAAACATAGAGTTTATACAGGAAAGAAACATTAAATTAAAATCTGTGACAATAATAGCATAGATGTTGGCAAGTGGTGAATGGAAATAAAGCATTTTTAGGTATAGAATAATCAGTAAAGAATCCAAGACAAATGTATAAATTTCAAAATAATAGAAGAAGACAAATTTAAAATCAATGAGAACATGTGCAATCTAAAAGAATCAAGAAATTAGAAAAACGAACATCAAGACAAATGGCAATGGAAATAATGATATAACAATAAAAATAAGTGCAGACTGTTCTATATAAAATTGATCATTGTCAGATTAGACTTTGTAAAAATGGCAACAATGTGTAAAAATGTACATTTAAACAATGTACTGATAAGAATTGAATAAAAAAAGTTGAAAATATGTATATACATTTATATTTCAGATTTTATACAAAGGTAAATAAGTATAGCTACATAAATACCAAATAAA
>RJWJ010036292.1:0-16174 GCA_004363605.1 Indri indri | reverse complement strand
GCACTTCGAATTCTGATCTTCTTTCCTAATCCACTTGCTCCCATTTCCTTTTCAGAGTCCTCAGATAGCCACTCCATGTGTTCTGCTCAGGTTTTGTTGCTGCATTCAGTGGGAGAGACGGGGTAGGATGTGTTTGCTCCATTTCATCCGGAAGCAGAAGCCCTTGCCTCTCCCCTGGCAGCTGACACTCACATTTCCCCTCAGGGTTTCCGTTCTACCAGGCCTGGCTGTGTCTTGGTCTCACCATAGCTCCCTCTTTCTTGCTGCCCTTAAATAAGAACGGTCCCCAGCTGACATACATCCATCATGGTGAGCAACATTCTTTATGAATGCTACTTACCTGTCCTCACCTACTCTCTGTGCTAGGACTTTCATTGGAAGAGCCACATAGAGGTCAAACTCTGTCTAAATATCCACCCATAAGGAAATCCGGACAGTTTAATGCAGTGTTTTATGAGCAGCAAAAGCATCTGTTGAGAATGACTGAATCCTCCCTCTGAATTAACTCGTGGGAGCATTTCGTTATACCTTAACATGTCAGCATGTTACCTACAGCACCCTACTGCCATCCCAGTACAGCCTAGCTCCTGCTCACTGAAGAATGGTGAATCTTGCTGTGGTGCGGCTAAGAGGATGGAGTTTGTTCAGGTGTGAGTCTGTCCTCTTGCCCACCTGTACGTGCGTGCCTGAACTTTGAGAACCCTTTCTTATATGGGGTTCCTTATTGTCATCTGCGAAAGTTCTAAGTCACTGCTTGTGTTCAAAGTTCATCTACTGTATTGTGAGGGAGGCTTTTCATCTTTCCTTCATACTCTGAGAAATGTTGATAACTTATTTCACGTTTCTCTCTTAATGCTTTTTCCCTATTTGCTTAGCATTGCAGCTCAGCTTCCTAACCTGAGCAATTTCTTGTCTGCCCATCTGCTTCTGTTTTCTGACCTTTTGTTTGTGACTGCTCTGTGGCAAAATAATGGGTTTTTAAACTCCTTTTAGTAGGAACAATAACTTCTGAACTAAAAACAGATTACCCCCACTGGGCAGAGAAAAAGGGGGCCTGAATATTTCTTCTAAGCTACCAGGAACCATTCCTGCTTAATTATCTCTCACCTCATTGTCCTGTAGGCCGGTGCTTTACAAACATTAATATGTGTAGAATCACGTGAGAATCTTGTTAAAATACCCTCTGATGGAGTTGGTCTGGGATGGGACCTGAGGTATGCCTTTCTAAGGTACTCACCAGAGGAATTGATCGTGCTGGGCAGCCAGGCTGGAGGCAACACGTGAGCTTTTAGCATTTGTATTTTAAGAGCTTTACTGCTAATGGCAGTGATTTAAAAAAAAAAAAAAAAAGGAAAGGAAAAGAAAAAGACAGACATGGGATTGTTACATGTTTAAGAAAAGTTGCTAAATTCTTCTGGTCTTTGTCTCAGGTTGTTTCCCGGGCAGCAGACTCTGAGATGGAGATGAGCCTGCAGGGGCGCAGCAGAAAGAGCTCTTGAGAGTCACCTGCGTGGAAGAAACAGGGGAAGAAGCTGGGCTGTGACACAGTTTCTGTCTGAAGCAGAGACACTGCTTTAGCATTGTCCCAGGCTCAGGTGAAGGGGCCAAGCCTTCCTAACCCAGCTCCGACCAGTCGCTGGATGCTGGAGGCCCCAGGAAGGGGATGTGACCTTGAGCAAGGTGACTCTCCTCAGCTGAGGCACTTCCTGTCTGTGACAGGCAGCTGGAGCTATTTGCTGGCAGCGCCTCCAGCACCCAAGGAACCGTCCGCGGGGCGTCCTGGTACACACGCAGGCCTGGACCCCGTCTGTCTCCAGCTTCCCTCCTGCTGGTGAGCTAGCTTGGAGCCCTCCTCTTCAGTTTTATGGTGAAATCAACACCCTCGCACATAATCCCTTCTTACTACTTGGGCCTGAACAGCCAACGGCAGCTGTCGACTGCTGTCAAGTTGAGCCTCTGGGTGGGTAGTTTGCATTTTTAAGAATTTCTAGACTAGATTTTTCAACACTGGAAATGTTCCACTTAATATTCCTTCCCAGATTCCTGCTAAATCAAGCTTTCTGATGGACATAAGGAAATCTCTGTCTGAGGCTGGGGGAGCACCTTGAGGCCTGAAAAGGAGAGGACTCTGTTTCTTGCAGAGAACAAAGGCCTTGGGGTATATGTAGGCTGAATTGAAAGGAGAAGGGTTAGGATTGGAAGAGTCGGCTTGCAGAGGAGTGAAGACAGAAAGAGCCTGGGACGGGCTGTTTAATGATTTATACGTGTGTCCCACTGATTGCATAATGTGAACTTTAACCTCTGCTAAGTATAGTTTGTGCCCTGAGAATCCTTCATGCTTTAGTAAAAATAGTTGCACACTTGAATGGCTCGTGTGCTTGATGACTGCAGGGAAAGGGGCTGGGAGGTGCTGGGAGAGGAAGGGCAAGGCCAGGAAGCCCTGAGGCAGGGCCCCTCGAGTCATCTGGCCCATTTAAACGTTCTAGGCAGCAATGGAGAGAGGTGCCCAGCAAAAACAGCAGCGGGAGGCAGCGGGAGGATGGCGTGGAAGCTCCCCGAGCAACTGTGTAACGAAGCCGTGGGCTGCACCAGAGCCCACCATCGCCTCCAAAGCACCTTGCTCCTGCCTGTGCCTCCCCCCTAAGCTGAAGCGTGACACACGGGGGGGATAAAGCTTCCTGCATGGAGTAGATTCCTGCAGCCGGAGCATTGGGAAATCCAGTCCTCGGTGTGAGAATGTGGACATCGGGTGTGGGTAATGGAAAAGAGCCCGGAACCAGGGAGCTGGCCCAGGGCCTGGGCAGGAGCTCTACCCAAAGGCAGGCACAAGAATAAAAGGCCACACACACCCCACCCACAATGGATCAGAGTCCGCCATGACCGGGAGGGCCCACTGCTGTGCTGCTGCCGAACACAGACAGATGCCAAGCCGGGATCAGGGCCAGGGCTGCTGGTAGGTGATCAGGTGTCTGGGTGGTGAGAGCTCTCGGTTTAATTCTGATGCGCAAGCCGAAGAAAGCACAAGAGGAATAAAGAAAAATCAAACCCAGTTTCGCTTTTTTCACTGGGGTGGTTGTAAGGACCATAGACATTGATTATTACTGTTTACTCCAGTGCCATTCTCTGTCCCCGTGGCACCAGAATTTTCCATGTGCTCTGTGTTTAGAGATGAGAATGGAAATGATATCTGATGCCTCTGGGAAGGACTGTGTTGACTTATTTGTGCAATCACCTGAGGCATTTTATAAGGGCTGGGTTGTCGAGAGAATCGTGTCGTGCAGGTAGAAGGGTTGCAGAGTGTATCTGACAGAGAGCAGAGATGTCTCTGCCCCAGCCAGTCTCGGCCTGCCTTCACCCTCTCCCCTAAAAGATTCTCCCAATGGCTTGATGTGCACGAGCAGAAAACCTATACAAAGGAAGGGACACAGAGGCCACCCAACCTGAACAAACTGATGCAAATCATTGAACAGGTAGAACCACATCCTGGGGGATTAAGTGTGCCAGCCATTGATTTACGTGAATATTTATTCCAGCAAGAAAGGAGAGAGCAGAGGGCAGGGAAGAATTCAGATACACTGATCCTGTAACAAGCACTTTTCACAAATGCCAGACAACATCATCTTTCCTCCTTTTCTCCTTCACTGGATAACTTCAGGCTACTTCTTGGCTATTGCCACCTAAATGTAGAAAGGAAAGAAGAGTCAAATTTATTGAGAAACTACCATATGCCTTGTATACTGATCTAATTTAATACAGAAACCCAATGGGATAGATTTTTTGTTTTTGTTTTTAAATACATGGGGGAAACACGGAGAACAGATATGTGTGAGGGTTGGGTTTTAAGCCCAGCTCTGACACCAAAACCTTGTTTTCCAGTGGATCTCAACCCTATCTGCACATGTACATTACCAAAGGAAATTTGGAAAATGCCAGTGCTTTAGCCCCACCCCAAGCCAAATAAATCAGAACCTCTGGATGTGCAGCTTGACATCATACTTTAAAAAATCTCCCTGAATCTAATGCATACAGGGTTGAGAACCACTGGGCTCCCCATACTGCCTCCTTCCCATTAGGGTTCAAGCCCTGCATTCCAGGCTTCTGCCCACTCTTTGGCTTTTCAGAAATAGTCCAGTCCTCCCAGTTTATCCATGCAGGTCCAACAAAAAAGAGAGACATTTGAAAGCCTAAGGATCACTCCTTTTGTAACAAACGTGTGCAAGACATAAGTGACGCAGGCTTTCCCTGTTAGCTGCATATAAATGGGTCTGATGAACATAATTTAGATTGCACTAGAAGCACAACACTAGTTCTAGGAGATGTTTCCTAATTGTTCTGCGGTTGTTACATGATACAGTAGGAAAAACACTGCATTTGGAGCCATACACACGAGGTTCTTGTTTCTGTCTGCTGCTAGCTAGTTATGTGATATGAAGACAGTTTCTTTACCCACTTGGGCCTCAATTTCCCTACCTGTAGAATGTGTATGTGTAGAATTTTTATAATATCTAAATATATCTGAATTTCCTTCCATTATCTACCGTATGGATCGAGGCATCACTACTGTCTCATAACCTTGCAATATCCATCAGTGAGAGTTTACCCTAAACATGTTTTTATTTTTTTATAAAAGAAAAAGTTATGCAAATTGACCAAGGGGTTGAAAAGAAAAGAAAAAAATAAGAATAAAAGAAAAAGTTATGAAACCACAGAAGGCTGTTCTTCCTAAATAAAAATTAGGCCAAGTTCTCTCTCTCTCACTAAACTTTTAAGAACAGTCTGTGGTAATTTAGAGTCTAATGCTTATGCTTAAATGTTAATTATAGGTTTCTTCAGTGACATGTGTGACCTTGACTTTTAATTATTCAGGAGCGGCAAGCACAGAACCTAAAGCGGGTTGTTGATACAAGATGTTTGAAATAAGGTGACCTTTCTCTTTTTCTCAAATTGGAATGCATTATTTAGTTTTTGGTGTAAGTATTAAGGACACATTCATTCTAGAGAAGGTTAATTTAGTCCAATGGTATAATTCTGTAATTTAGGCATTATTTATACTGCAGACAATGAATATTAGAGGGAGTCCAAGCACATAGCCCAGTGATGCTCTTATTGGTGTGGGGCTTGTACAATGCAGGCACCAAGAAACCCACCAGTGGCCTTGTCCTGGGATGCGAGCTGCTAGTTTACTAACGGGATCATTTTCAGCCTCCTAAGGCACGGTGGAGCAAGTAGGTGCACTCTTGACAAGTGAGCTGAGACGTGCTGGGCTCTGCTGAGAAGTCAGCCCGTCTGCTTGTCGAGCGGAATCATGTGTGGGAATTGGAGCTGGGAGCAGACGCTTAGTGATATTGATTAATTCAGTGTTTCCAAACTGAGCTTGGGGGCATCTGGGGGATCCAGGAGGTGTTCCAGAGGACACCTCAGAAGGGGGCCGTAGGTGCGGAGCAGGGAAGAGCACCAGACCTGCTTTCTCCTGGTGCAACCGGAGACGCTGTGCTTTCCTACCGTGTGCCTCGGTGTAGGTTTCCTTTGGGAAAATGTCCTGTGGCAAACAAACGAACAAACAAAACAACTCTTCCGAGCCCACCGAAGTACACTCTTGCCTGTTCAGCCACTAAATATGTAACCGGCATCTACTCCTGAGAACAGCACCCTTTCCATCTCCATCCTGGGGCTAGGGGACTTGTAAAAGCAATCTTCTCTGTAAAAATGTATTTGGTTTTTGAAATAGCACACGTTAAAGATTTTCTTACCACTTGGCCTGGGACTTCAAGGACAGAAATGAACATGGCAGGTGGCGGGGGCCAAGATTGAGCTTGAGCTCCCGTTTAACCCCCGACCCCCATCCTCTTTGGAGCTCAGAGTCCAGTTAGGCTTTGCTTTCCCGTCTTTTTTCGTGGGACACTGCCTGGGGAGATGACCTCTCTAGACCCAGAGCTAAAGCCTTCACATTCCAGGGAATAATCACCAACTGGAACAACCCCCCACCCCCCGAAAAGTTCCCAGGTACAGCCTGTGAGAATAGCATGTTCCAGCCCAAGGTACTTAAGCACCTGAACACCGCAGCTCCTGGGCAGCACAGGTGCTTACCGCAAGCCAGACAAGCCATTTCTGTCTCGAGGAAGGCTTTTTGCCCCGTTACAGTTCTGTTTCAACAGTCCGGTGGTTTTAGATTTCGCTTCTCCTCTCACTACCCTCCTTCAGCTGTAATAAAGATAGGCTACGGAGATCAGATTTCCCTCCGTACACTGTGTTTTCGTTCCTTCTGATTAAACATTTCCTGTGTTTTCCTAGCCAGTGACAACCCTATCAAAGCCTCAGTCCCCTTCCTGAACCTCCAGCCCTTAGCCCTGATCTCTGCAAAATCAGGATAGGGGCTACGTTCTCTCAAAAATTAGGCCCCAGCTTTTCTTCCTAAGAAAATGTCTTTGCAGATAATGAAGGCTTGTTAATTATTTGGAGATATCTAGGCCCTGATGCAGGGGTGCCTCATCTTTTGCATAATATAATCCCTACAATGAGAAAAAAATTTCATGCATGGATGCATACTTAAAATCATTCTTTAAGAAGAAGGGAGAGAAAAATACATTTGAAATTGCTTTCTAATTTATCTGTTGGTTTGGAGTTTTAGAAATACTGGATTTCCTGAAGGTGAGAAAGGTTGCACGTGGATACCCCTGGATTGTGTTCTAATCATGACTCTCCTACAGAAGGTGGACTGTTTCCTTCTTCCTGGGAATGCTCCAGTTGCCCCTCCATTGTCCCGTCCCAGAGAAAGAGCTCAGGCTCCCTTCTAGTTTTCTACAATTATTCATCTTACTCTTCCCTGGGCTCACAGGGCGTGCTTCTGAATTGTTCCCCCGTGGGTCAGACGTGTTCCAAAGCCTGTGGCAGGAAAGGTGGGTGCCCAGGGCTGCCTGATATGAGATCCTGCTTGTTTGTGGCGATTTGGCCAAACCCAGAATGATACCTTTGACAGTAGGAAATAGGATCCATGTAGGTGTCTTGTTTGTCCTAAGGAAGAGGGAGGTGGACAGCATTTCCTTTTGTGATGACTCATGGTTGACATCTTTCTCCCTGAGGATGACAAATCCAGGGATATCACTCATATGCGAAAATTCATGGAGGAGAGGCCCTTTCCAGGGGATGGCCAATGGCGGTCGTTCCAGGACGCCCTTCTGTAAGAACTGTGGCAGCTGAGGGTCAAGGCGGGCAGTGCTAGGGCTCACATTCACCTCCCGGTGATTATCAGCAAGCACATTCCCCGCTAACACCCCGTGGCCTGTTGATGATGTTTCTTTGCATTGCTTGGACCACCTACGTGCTGGGTTGGATGTTGTGGGTACCACTGACCAAGGCTGACCTTGATGTCCATTTAACCCAGAATGTGTTTATGTGTAGACACTACGAGAATAGGGAAAAACGGACCTGTCCACTGTCATTACCCTTGACTTAAGCTCCACTGGGGATTGCTCTTAGATGTTGTTGTTCTTCAGAATTCGTCCTCATGTCTTCTCTTATACTACGCCCTCCTTGAGTCACTTCCTCTATTCCTGTGGATGTAATTTCCACGTATATGCTGAGGTCTTCCGACTTTGCGTTTCAAGATTTGTCTAAGACATTTAGATTCACATACATACATATAAAACATCCCCTTGTTATGTCCGTGTGGGTGTCTTAGAGGTGCCTTGAATTTGACATATCCAAAATTTAACTCATTATCTTCTTCCCCAACCAGATTTTTCTTCTGTGGCACTTCTGGTGAGCTGCATTATCATCACTTACACATGAACTCTAGGCAGGAACTTCGGCATCAGCCTAGAGCCCTTCCTCTCCCTCTGTCCCTGCTTCACGTTACTGGCCGGCTTAAAAAAACTTCAAGACTTTTCCATCTCCTTCAAAATAGAGGTGAAACTCTTTAGTGTAGCACAAAAGGCTCTTGTTGTCAAGTTCCTGCATATGTACATAGGATCCATGTACTTGCTTCTGCCAAGTGTAGCCTCTGGCAGCTCTCTGAATTAGCTGTGTTTTTTGTACGCACAGACATTATACACTGTTTTTTATGCTGGGAACACCCTTTGCTTCCTTCTTCCCTGCTAATTCCTATTGCTTCTTCAAGACTGCTTTGGTGGCCGGGCATGGTGGCTCATGCCTGTAATCCTAGCACTCTGGGAGGCTGAGGCAGGAGGATCGCTTGAGCTCAGGAGTTTGAGACCAGCCTGAGCAGAAACGAGATCTTGTCTCTACTAAAAAGAAAAAAGACAAAAAAAAAAAAAAAAAAAAAAAAAAAAAAAAAAAGACTGCTTTGGTGTCATCTCCAGAAAGCTTTCTCTGACACCATCTTTTTTTCTCCATAACAATAATTCCCATCCTGGGAATTATTAATAATAGTTATAAATTTCTGCTAGGGGCTTAGTACTTTGAATATATTTACATAGCTTTTTCTAATCCATTCACCAATCCTGGAAAGAAGCGATCATTATTCTGGTTTAATAATAAAGAAACTGGGCTCACAGAGGTAAAGAAGCCTGAAAGCTTATTAGAAATGCAAATTTTCAGGCCCCCTCCCTGGCCCACTGAATCAGAATTTCTGTGGGTGGGGTCTAGCCATCTGTGTTTTAATAGTTTCTCCAGGTGATTCTAATGCACACAGACATTTGAGAAGCATTTTACAACAGAGCTTGAAGAAATTGCACGGGCCATGAAGAGAACATTCTGATAACTATCAGAGCCCCAGAAGAAAGCACCTTTCTCTCGGGTGCTTGAAAAACAATTTAATGTCTCTTAAAGATCGTACAGATACAAATTTAAGATGGAAATTAACTGGAGAATGAACTAGAATACATGGGTTATATAGGCACATGCAAATTATAATCAAACACACTGCTGAGCTTTAGTAAAATCCTCTTTGAGACCATGACTATAGACCAGACATGATCTTGTTTGGCAAACTATTTAGTCGCCTTAAAGGGTCCTCTGGAAAAAGAGGAGGCAGATTGTCCCAAGTATGTATCACCTTTTCTTTTTTTATAGCCACCCACCTTCTCTCCTGGACTAGCAAATGCGTAACTTTCTAACTTAGGACCACAGAGGAGTATGACTAGGGTTTAGAGTGATAGTTGTCAGGAGTACTTACTTTTCGTTAGGAGTCTCTTGAGTTGAAAGTATTTCATCCCCAGGGTATGTGTGCTTCTCTAAAGGTGATATTTCAGGCCAATAAGGCGTATTTTGAGAGTAGAAATCCTCGATTTAAAAGGATGACCTCTTACTGGGTCAAATTACAGAACTGACTCTGGTTATAACCAAGAACTGACCCAGAGTGTATTACAGAATATTTATGGGAAATCCCTGATTACCACCACTGCTGCTGAAAAGAATAATAGCTGCCATCTATTAAGCATCATTTTACAGATAAAGATACTAAAATTTAGAGAGGTAAAGAGAGTAGTTTGTCTCAAGTTATATTCTGGAGTTACTATCAGGTATTTGTGCAGAATTCATGGTGAAATAGGATGGAAAAAAAATCTTTTTTCTCCCACCAGCCTCTAACAATTCGAGAAAGAGTCAAACTAAAATTTGGCATGTCCTTCAATCATGAATGGAAGCCACAAAGCACTAGCAGTACCCGTATCAACGTCCGTAATAGAAGTTGCAGATAATTTCTTCTCATATTACAGTTGTTGTGAATATCTCAAAATATCTTTTACACTCATCATTACATCAAAATTTTGGTACTTATTAAACCTGCATCTAGATCATGTTATTTAACGCATTAATAAAGAGGAAGTAATATTAGTATAGCACGATTTTTAAAAATATTCTAACTTTTAACATTATTTCAATTATATTTCAATAAAATTTGTTTCCTCTGTAATCTTATATATTTTAATTAATGCATTTAGAAGCCTCATACTAGGAAATAGCCCATAGTCTTCAAACCTAGTTGCTAAAGGGATTCATTGTCATATTACAAAAAAAAAAAAAGAAAGAAGGAGAAAGGATCAGAGCCCTCGTGGATGGTGGGACTAGGATTCAAACCCAGCTCTGACTGATCCTAAGGCCCATTTCTTTTCATGCCACCTGCCAACCTGGTCTGTTTCGGCCCATGGCTAGAAGTAAATTGGTGATGCTCTGTCAATACTCAGAACTGTCACCAGCCAGTTCTATCCAGGCCATTAGGCACAAAGGGAGAGCAGCTGGAAATAAGAAGCATTTGTACTGGTTCTAAGTCAAACTCCGGGTTAGTCCTAAGCTGCATCCTAAATGCTTTGGTGGTTTGAGAATAAATCTGTGAGCTTCTTTCTTATTACCTCCGACAGGGGGAATTTCAAAATCATTGGCAGCATCTGTAATATCTGAGTGCCAATAATGTGTTGGTTTCTATCCCGGGCCCCTAAGAGCGGTTCAGTAAACATTACGGGGCAGATGCGAGGCACGGACATTGTGATGGGCAGTGGGAAGCAAGGAGGAAAAACACTTGAGTTTCTGCTTCCGGGAGACACAATCCAACAGGGCAAAAAAGAGGCAAACCCTGTATTGAGGCCGTGTACTCAGGATAAACCAAAGTGCCCATGGAAGTCAGGGATGGGAGAGAGGCATTCTGACAGCAGGGGACGGGGAAGCCCAAGGAAGAGATGGAATCAGCCAAGACCATGGACGGTAGGCAGGGCAGGTGGATTTGCCGGGGTGGGGAGGGCTCTAGCCCACACAGGAAAAGGTTTTTGGAAGAACTGTGGTTGCATACGTAACTGTCACTCTCTTGTCAAGGGCTTCCCAGTCCCTACACAGTCTGGAGCCCACGACCTCTCCCGCCTTCCCCTCACTTTCTCCCCCTTGCTCACTTTGGGACAGCTGCTGTTCTTTGAACACCCCAGGCCTGCTCCCGCCCTAATACCTTGCATTTGTCACTCCTTCTCCAGAAACTCTCCTCCCTTAAACGTCCTGGAGGCCCACTTTCTCAATTTCTTGATGTCTCTGAGCAGATGGCACCTTCAGAGTAAGGCTTTTTTGACCACCTTATTTAAAATCACAAGCTGCCTCCCCGCCCCAGTGCTTCACCCCAATTCCTGCATTCGTTTTCTCTAAAATACTGAGCATCAGCTGACATACTATAGCAGTGGTCTTAAACCTGAGTACTTACCAGAGTCACCTGGAGGGCTTATTAAGACAGTCTGTGGGGCCCACCCCAGAGCTCTGATTCAGCAGGTCTAGGGCGGGGCCCAGGAATCTGCATTTCTAAGAAGTTCCCTGGGGATTCTGATGCAGCTGACTGGGAACTCACTTTGAGAACCATGGTATTGTAAATTTTACATCTATTCCCTCTAGAAGGTAAGCTGTTCAGGGCAGGGATTTTTGTGTTTTGTTCCCTGCCGTGTCTCCAGTGCCGGATTAATGCCTAGAACCCTGAGAATGCCTGTGGAGTAGAAGAGTGGGTGTTCGGTGCTGGCAGGTGTGTAGTGAGAGCTAAATTTGAAAAGGAAAGTTCAGGCCTTATCCATGATAAATTGTTATAGTAACAATACTTTATTATTATAAATATAATATTCATTGTAACAAAACCAACTGCCAATTATCGAATGTTTGCACTGTGGCGGGCCATTTAACAATGTGGTGCAGAGAGACCATATGGCTTTGATTTGCCCAGATCACGCAGTATATGCAGCAGGTGGCTTAGGTCTGCCTAAGCCCAGAAGGGTGGCCTTAACCACCATGGTACAAAATCATCTAATAATTGCCCTTTGAACTTTTTATTTTGAAATAACTGTAGATTTACAGAAGAGTTACAAAGACGATATAGAGAGTTTTCATACACCCTGCACCCAGCTTTCTCTAATGTTAACAACATCTTACATAACCATGGCACATTTATCAAAACTAGACGATTAAAGTTGGTACAATAATAATAACTAAACTATAGACTTTGTTCAGATTTTACCTGTTTTTTCACGAGAATGTCCTTCATCTGTTTCTGGATTCAATCCAAGATACGATTGTCTAACAATTTTTAGAGACTTACTACTTGACAAACTTGAACGTGGGCAGTATGAAATTCTGAAGACACAAAGAGGATGAAAACCCAGTGCGGCCCTTGAGGTGTATATGACAGGAAACAGACCCAGAAGTAAAGAATTTCACTAGATGGGGTCCTCCCGGGACAGAGGGACATGGAGGGTGCTCTGAGGGCCAAAGGCAAAGTGGGCTGATCTTGGGGTTCAGGAAGCCTCCCTGGCAGCATCAGGCAGGGGAACAGTGTGAGCAGACACTGCAAGCCACTGAGTGTCCGCAGAGGGAAAGGCCAGAGGGGGACAGGGGCTGCGGGGAAGAAATGGAGAGACTGGTCAGGAAACTCCAGGAACTGAGCCATTACCCGTTGGGGCTAGGGACTAACAAGGCTGTCTTCCAGGGTGCCTGAGGTATGTGTTTGAACTGGGATCTTCTGGCAGGAGTGTGTGGGCCAAATGCTTATCCTTTGTTAATTAACCTAATTGTTTATATAATGCTTCCAGTGCCATTTTATTATAGTCATGGACTGCAGGACGATTTTTTGGTCAACCATGGACCACATATATACAATAGTGGCCCCGTAAGATTGTAATGGCGTATGTGTCGAAACCTGATATATGGCACTCGATGTTGGCATTGCAGATCAAATACAGGAAATGATTGATATTCAGTAACAGTGCTGGGACATTTGGCTTTCTATATGAAAATATTTATATGAATAAAAATATATATCCCATCTAGGTTTGTGTGAGTACACTCTATGCTGTTTGCACAAAGATGAAATCACCTAACTACACATTTCTCAGAATGCATCCCTGTGGTTAAGAAATGCGTGACTGTATTTGCATATGGGAGGCAGTTAACAGCATGGGCTCTGCAAAGAAACCATCTGGGTTGGAATCCACCTGTCTCTGCCTTTTTCCTTGGAGGGTTTCTCACTCCTGTGTGCCTTGTTTTTTCCCACTTGTAAAATGGGAATGATATTAATGCCTATCTCACAGTGTTAGGAGGAAACGAGATGATGACTCTAGGCACTCAGCACAGTGCCTGTGCACGGTGACTGTCGTCAGTGAACATCAGCTATTATCGTCCAAGTCTGTGTCTATTTCACACCACGCCTGTATTTCCTAGATGAAAGCCAAGACACCTGCGTAATATTTCCTAAGAGCTTTCATGTATATAATCTCACTGTACCTTCAGCATGGTTATTGTAGCCACTTTATAGATAAGGAAAGTAGAACATAGCGAAGTTAAATGGAAAAGCTAAGAACACTTTACAATCAAGGAAAAGAGCCAAGCTTTTGATTTAAATGACCGGATTCTTTATGCCACCACTGAACACTGACCAAGGTTCATTAACATTAAGGAACACTTAGAACAATAATGAACTCTCTGTTCTTTGGGTCTGTCTAGAAGATTAGCCTTTATCAGCAGTTTTTATTACGTAAAATATTTTATGAGTCTGCCTTCCTGTGGTGAAATGTCAGACTTACGAACATTTGAGCAACTCACAAATGCAGACTGATTTCATTTGCTGAGGGCCAAAGAGGCCTGGAGTTTGGCAGGGTGTTGTCATAAACACTGCTCACAGATGCAGGCATTCGAGATGAGTCTTAGTGGTTAAGCAGACAAGAATCAGCACCCTGTGTAACTTTGGGTAAATTGCTTAACCTTTAGGAGCCTATCTTAGCCCATCTGTGTGACCTGAGGCCAGGTCATTTATAAAGAAAGGAGGTTTATTTGGCTCGTGGTTCTGCAGGCTGTACAACAAGCATGGCACCAGCATCTGCTTCTGGTGAGGGCCTCAGGAAGCTTCCACTCATGGCAGAAGGGGAAGAGGACCTGGCATCACATGGCGAGAGGAAGAAAGCAAGACAGCAAGGGGAAGGAGGTGCCAGGCTCTTTTTAACAATCAGTTATCTTGGGGACTAATGGAGGGAGAATCCACTCATTACCACAGGAGGACACCAAGCCACTCATGAGGGATCTGCCCCCATGACTCAAACGCCTCCCACCACGCCCCACTTCCAACACTGGGGATCAAATTTCAACATGAGATTTGGAGGGAACAAATACCTAAGCTATATCAGAGCCTCAGTTTATTCATCTGTGAAATGGGGATTCTAATGCTGACCTCTTAGGGCTGCAGGGAGGTATAAACAACACACACATTGGACAGACCCTGGCATTCAGACAACATTTTTTAAGCATAAGCTATCTTTTCTTACTCCATCCCATTCTTCCTTTCTAATAGCTGTGCATTGTCTTTGACAAAGGGCGTGAAGCTGCATACATGGACAGAGAACTCTAAAAAATATAATTTTACCAGAGGTATTAAATGTTAGGTAGGAAGAGGCCTTAAAAATCAATATTTGGGTAGATAATAAAGCCAAGATGTGTTTTTCTCCACTGAAATCTCTGAGAAGCCAGAATCACCAAGTGGATACTGTTGTTCCCACTTTGACTACATTTGAATTTTATTTGTGTTAACGAAGACCGAAGTTTTGATTGGACTGGGGACCTAAAGTGTCTCCAGTGGCCCGACGTGGTCATGGAGGACAGTGTTGGACAACTGGGCAGATGGACCCCATCGAAAAGTGACTCCTGGCAAAGGCAGACCTCAGCCGACTTACACATGCTTGGACCCAAAGCCTAGTCCCTTGTCATCTACATGTCTAACCTGTGTTTGGGGCATTTGTCTCAGCGAGGCTTCCAAATATATGGAAACATTTGGCAAATATTGCAAGACAACCAACCACCAAACTCACATCAAGGGTCTTGTACACACCGTGAGCTGTCCTACCTTCCACGCTGAATTCTCAGTGACACTTCTTAGGAACCCTGCTCCGTTTCTGGCTGAGCAGGCCTGTGTTTCAGGGGAGCTCCCGTTTCACCGAGAGGGTGGGGCAGAGAGGCCCCAGCGTTGCGGCTGTTGTGACACAGCTGCTGTGGATCAATATTTGCATAGAGGCTCCCGAGCAGGCGCACACACTGAGGTGCGCAGGCGCAGGATGGGCGTGTGTCGTCTTTGTGGGGCCTCTCTAACTCTACCCAGAATGCACTGCGTCATCTCCCGCATCCGTTGGAGAACAGGTCAGGGGGAATGAACCGACACTGGCCACCCGCCCCTTGTGCCCGCGTGCTACCTGCGCTCCCTGGACTCTGAGCTAGCTGGTGGCTGCTAGTCGCTCGCCCAGTGCGTTTAACTGGGCCTTGGGGCTGCCAGGAGGTGTCAGGACGATGTTCCATTTACCTGCAGGGACTGGCTGCTCTCAATTGCCTTTCCGTTAATATTTAAAATAAATTCCAGATCTGTTCCCAACAACGGATGAATGTGGCCCTCACATGGCTTGGGCGTTACGCTGCCACCTATGTTCCTATTGTCATAAAATCCTAGTGCTTTTGGCTAATATTTGCTAGTCACTGGTGATAACCAGAGTGTTCAGCTCTTTATCCCAGACATTTATTTCTATATATTGACCTTGGTGGTAGGAGTGGGCATCTGAAGACCCCTATTCTAATAGTTTTTAGCCAAATAAAACTAACCGAAAACGGATTTAAGCCTTTTCCCATCTGTTTTCAAATCCACGAAATGGAGATTATTATCCCTGCTCCATTTACCCTCTAAGAATTTGGTGGAGATAAAACAGGATCACGTATATTGGAAGTATGAAAGATTAGAAGGTATATAGAAATGAAGGCGCTGATATAGTTTTAACAGTAAGCTCAATTGCTTTGGATCCTACTTATGCAGAATTCCTGGCTATGTAGAAGACGCAGCACAAAAGTTTACCTTTATCCTGTTATGAAAGAAGGATTTGCTAAATAATTGAATGATGTGAAATAATATATGAGGAATATGTTTAACTTAGGAGAATGATCAAGCTTTATAAACTTAGCAGCAGTCACTTACGAATTAAGAATTCATGAGACACCTTTCTGTATTCTCCATGATAAGTAATGGAATACCTTGACTTAGCAACATTTAGCTGTGAAAATCAGAAACACAGCATTGAAAGGGAACTTTCAGTTCATCTAACTCCAAATTCTCATTTTACTGATGACGAGACTGACTACCGAGGATAATGAATATGTCCGAGCTTTCTCAGTCTGCTACAAAACCAAAAATTGAACCAAAACTTGGTGTCTGCTACCATTCCAGCTGCCTCCTATG
>RJWJ010036291.1:0-16162 GCA_004363605.1 Indri indri | reverse complement strand
AATAAAAAATAAAAAAAAAAATAAATGAGAAGTACCAGCAGTTCATCTATATAATTTTTTAAATTTTTTTTATACATAGTAATTGTTTTCTGATGATAACCGTTCACTTTTGAAGATCCAGTGACCCATTCAAAGCAATAAGATGTTTTTGTTGCATAAATTTCCAATCACGTTAAACCCAAAGCGCCGACTTACTAAAGTGCAACTTAAACACTGGGGACATGTGGCTTCTTAAGAGATGACACAGACATGGTGGGAGGGGAGGGTGGGAGTGTAAGGACTGGCACTGCGGGACCCTGACCGCCCCACTGGCTGTGCACGGCCTCAGTCTGGACGTTGGAGACACGTAACCGCCTCAGCCAGGCCCGGGGCTCCCACCGTCGCTCTGGGATGGGGAGCGGTGCAGGCAGAGGGAGTACCTGACCTGTGGGGCTGGCGGCAGGTGGCGGAACCTAATTCAAGAACAGGTCTGCTCATTGCTGGCTTTCCAAGGGATGTGCAAAATATAGCAAATACGTGTCCAAGGATGATTGTCACTTACAGCTGAAATCCAGTGGCAATGACAAGAACATTTTTAACAATAATCTAATAGAAATAAGATTGAAAATACATTGAGTATCAGTGCAAGGAGGGAACCTGAGAAACGGCTCCCAGTAGAAACCGAGGCAGAAATCCGGGTGCACGCTAGAGAGAGGTTGCCAGGCCCGGGGCCGGGGCACAGTGAACACATTCAGGAGAGGATTATGTTGTGGTCCCAGAACATCCGTTCATTTGACAGACACCTGTGGAGTGCAGTCTGGCGCAAGATGCGTGCTTGACACTGGGGATGCGTCGGTTAGTGAAGAGGACAGAAATCTCCGTCCCTGGGATCTCACATTCCAGTGGGGGGATGGGTGAGAAACAAGATACGCAAGTAATCATCTATTCGTTTGCTGTGTGAGGCTGCTCTGGCCGCCAGAACGAAGTCCCTTTCGCTCGGCCTCTGGGCTGCAGGCCCCACCTGCAGTAAGACAGGGCTGGAGGGCACGGCCATCCCTCCTGGTGCATTTGCTTTCGTGTTTATCTTCATGTATGGACATTTTTTGTGATAAGGTTGTGAATGATAACCTGTGTATCACCTTAATCTTTTGGCAAATAGGTAAACAACGAATCAAAATTTTGCAGTAATCTAGCCATCGTTCACCCACCCATCTCTCCCTTTATCTATTTGTATATGCAAGGAGCAGAATAGAGTTTCTCTCTCTGCTTCTGCAGCGGCTTCCCTGGCCACACCCCCCAGCCCTTCCAGGCCCCCACGCGTGCTGGGGGCCGGCACGGGGAGCACAGGCCTGCGGCTGCCTGCTGTTCCCGCACAGGCCTGGTCAGCTACTGCATGTGCTGGGACACAACCCACTCAGCCGTCAGATGTTATCGGTGTCTTGTTGCCACTGTGCCCCGAGGCAGCGCTGAGATGAGAGCCTTTCCTTAATTCCCCATGCTTTTTCAGAGGACCTGAAGCCTGTCTTCAGAGGGAAATGCAGAAATCCACATGAAGCCAAGCAACTGGCCTCCTGCTCAGAAGCAAGTGGGAGCCCGCCTCCTCTCACCCGTGCTGGGCGAGGCCTTAGGGAGGACAGGCCTGGCGGGGTGTGGATCCTGGGAGGGGAGCAGGAGGAAGGGCTGTGGCCCTCAGACTCCGAGATGGAGAAGGGCCGGATGCCCTCTGGGTGCCCTGTGTCCTTGATCCCCTAAAACTAAGACTTCATTTGTCCCTGATGCACAAACCTTCTCATTCCTCTAACACCAAGAGCACAGGTGGGACTTCCATGAGGACGCACACGTAAACAACAATGCACAGAAGTGTGAAATCTGTAAAATAATTTACAGAGTATCAGGAAGAAGCAGCTACATCCTCAATGCAACTAGTGTTGTTCAAGAGTAAGACCACGAACCTGGTGCCTGGAGTCCGCTAGATCCACAGAGGACTACCTGTGTCCTCTTGTCTGTCAGCTCCTCCACTCTACCCACCTGAGACACAGGCCTGTGGCCTTGCCCACAGATGTCCTCTGTCCCTTTACAGCAACACGAAATGGAAGAGCAGAAGGAGAAGGAAAGAAGGGGAAGAAGAAAGAGGTATGAGAGAAAAAGCGAAAGGGAAAAACTCCAGATGATGACAATTAAATGTTAAACATGCAATAAAATGACACAGGTTTTAGAAGAAAGTGTGTAAGAATTTATTTATTTTACACTTTCAGAGCAGAGTAGACTATTCTCGGTAAAGCGCAAAATCTAATGGCCAGCTTAACCATGTCAGCATGCAAAACACTTTGTGAAAAAAAATAACAAAACCAAAATAGAGTGACCAACAACTAACTTGGAAACTTGCTTATAAGACATATGTCAGAAAAAAAAATATTTCCCAAGACCAGTTAGCACAGAGAGTCTTCAACTGGGAACTCACTCTCTGCCAGGTATTGCGAACATGTTCAATTTGCAATCGAAGGAAATTGGTATTGAGGCCTGAATCCCTGTAAACACAAAATTAACTCCAAACCATTATGGTGATTACGGTTGCACAAAACAAGCAAGCAGTCATAATTCTTGAAAAGAATCTACATAATGTCAAAATAATAATATTTTACATGTAATAGGGTGGGACTAAAATCCCTGAGCATTAAAGGAGGGGCAGTGAGGTGGGGCTGGGAAATAAATTGGGTGAGAAGTTGCAGGGTGTTATTATCCTTATCTTGCTTAGGGGATATTAACAGAGACTATGCGCTGAGCTTAACAAACTGGGAACTGTAACCACAGTTTCTTCAAGGGCTGAATCATGCTTCCCGGCCTCATGGTCCGCGTTTTGCTAAATGCAGAGCGTGAGCGGTGCCAGCAGTCTGCCAAGAGCCCACGCGTGGAGACCCCGGCTTGTTTCTGGAGCCATCAGGTGGGTGCAGGCCCTGCCCCTCCAGGTGTGAGAAGGTCCCTTTCCCGATGCGTCTGCATGTGCCTGGGCGTGCGTGGCCCAGTCTTCCCCCACCCCTTGCTCCTGCCCCCCGGGCGGGGTGGGATCCCGGCCCTTCTCCTTCCTCCTTGCAATCTCCACGGGCTCCTCAGGGCAGGTGGGCTGAGGCCAGCCCTCGCGGGGGACGCAGCCTCTCCCCTGTTCCGGGGCCGCACTTTACTCCTGTTCTAAAACCTGACCACTCTTAGCTACAAAATGCAAAAAAAAAAAAAAAAAAAAAAAAAGGATAAAATTTATCACATTAATTTTTAAATGAACCCTGTGGGAAATATATTTCCCAGATGAATGAACATTATAAAATTCAACAAGACTCCCGCAGTTAGCAAATGACACCTGGGGAGAAAACACACAGTTCTTTTCCTTTCCTGTTCAACGTCTGCATTCCCTTTGTTATGCTGTGCAGACGGTAGGACATTCCGCTTCATGTGCTGGGTGGGGCGAGCCAGTCTCACTTGTTTCTACCCACGTATTTTTTTTAAATTATCTGTAGACGCTTCCTTTTCCTTTTTCTAAGAAAAAAAGATAGAGTTCAGAATATATTCTGTGATTTAGGAAATATTGATTATGCATTATCTGGAAAGACATTGATATCTTCACTGTTCTCACTAACTGAAATCATTGAAAAAACATAATGAAAATTCAATAGCTATAGATTCCATCTGAGTTACGTTTTGAGAACTTAATTATTATTAAATAAAATTTGTGACAGTCCAATGACCCTTACCTTTTTATTTACAAATTGGTATATAAATATCGACTGTGATTCAGCACTTAACTTTCATAATTATGATTGATGATGGTTTATGGAAATAAAAGTTTAAATCTTTCTGTATCTTATTTGCCCGTAGTCGAAAGTTCTGTTTGTTTTGCTAAACTCTAGCATGCCCCTGGCACGATGTAGGTTGACTCACTGTCTCTACCCCTCCCCTATTCACAGGTGACGTGCAGGTGCTCCGCAGCCTGGTGTGTGACCTCAGCGTGGACCACACCATCGGGCTGGGCCTGGTAGATCTTTAGGGGCCAGTACAGGGGGCCCTGGGAATGACACAGAAGCAGGAGCCAGCTCCCCAGAGAGAAATGAAGGTATTTTTATTGATATTCTTCATTCTAACATGTCACTTTCTCTTTTTTTTCTCCAATTCAACTTTACGAGGAGGAAGCGGAGGGAGAGGAAGAGTAGAGGATGGAATCAGAACATTCTCGTGGGCCTTTCCGTCTGAGGGGTTCCTTCACCTGTGTGATGACCTCCTGCCCCAGCAGCTTTACCCTGCGGCACCCACGGCGCCCCGTGGAAGGCGTTTTCCATTCTGAGACGCCGAGGACAGGCGATGTCTGCAGGGAGAACGGACGGAGCAGGTGCAGGCTGACGTCTCGCATCCTCCACCAACAAGTCCCCTCCCTGCCACCGCGGGAGGACGACATTCCCACAGAACATTTTGCCCGGACTATTTGGATTCCTAGGAGTTCTCCAGCAAACTGAACCTTAATCCATTTGCAGGCCTCCCCGTGTCGTAGCCAGAGCAGAAGAAGTGTGCTCTGCCGAGATCCGTGGGAGGTTGCTTTCGCTCCAGGTAGCCTTGACTCTCTACGCAATTTGATTCTGATGGGAGCAAAATAGGGCCATGATTAGTTTTATTTTATTTTTTTTCTTTTTGAAACAGGTCTTGCTCTGTCACCCTGGCTGGAGTGCAGTGGCCTTATCATAGCTCCCTGCAACCTCAAACTCTTGGGCTCAAAAGATCCTCCTTTCTCTGCCTCCCGAGTAGCTGGAGCTACAGGTGTGTGCCACAACACTTCGATCATTTTTCTGTTTTTTGTAGAGATGGGGTCTTGCTATGTTTCCCAGGCTGGTCTCAAACCCCTGGCCTCAAGGGACTCTCCTGCCTCAGTCTCCCAAAGTGCTAGGATTCCAGGCACGAACCACTGTGCCTGGCCCATGATTGGTTTTTACTCGTTTCTAAATGAACAAAAAGCAAAGTGAAGCTATTCGACTGACGGCTTCTCTATTGCTTCCCACTGGTTTGTCTTTCTCTTTCCCCTCCTCCTCCTCCTTCTTTCTCTCTCTCTCACGCCAAAAGCAATGGATAAAGAACTACCCCTTATTAAATTAAAAATATTAGAATAATAAAGAAGGCATGGAGATTCCTCTGTGTCTTTAGTCGAGGTTTTGCCTGAATTGATTCATAGAAACATGTACATACTTTACATAGGCATCGTCAGAAAAGAGGGCGGTCCGCTTTTCAACTATTTATTTTTTCCATAGCTAATAATAGTTACTATAATACAGAAAGAAATTCCTTAGAAGTTATTATTAGCTATGGGAAAAATAAATAAAACAAAACAAAACTTATTTATAAAATAATATTCAGAAACTCTAAATGGAGGGTAACCTTTAGAATATTTTTTGATCCTACAAAATAAAATGCCTTTGAAACGCTTGGAAAATAAATGAAATTTCAACATTAAGAAACAGGATTTTGAATGATGACTATGGATTTATGAAGATGATGTGGAAAAGAAAATTACATTGAAAGACATAAATAACTTTGTTTTTTTTTTTTTTATTGTTTGTTGTTTATAGGGGTACAGGTGTTTAGGTTACATATGATGCCCTTGCCCCCCCTTCCCCCCAAGTCCCAGTCCCAAGCGTGTCCATCTCTCGGAGGGTGCGCATTGCACCCTTGTGTATGCATATATCCGTCCCCTCCTCCCCCTCGCCCCTCCCCCTTCTCCCTCCCTCCCTACCCGACATCCAATAGATGTTATTCTTATATGTACACTTATGTGTTGTTCAGTTACTACCAATTTGATGGTGAGTACATGTGGTGCTTGTTTTTCCATTCTTGAAAGACATAAATAACTTTGATTTTAGTACTTTCCATAGTAAAAATGTGTTTGTGTTAAATGTTAAAAAATATACATGAGAACAGGGCATTCTTAGATATGCAGTTATTGCTAGAAATATCCCTTGGCGTAGTGGATCAATGTGGTATTGAGACCATTTGATAAACACTCCTTTCTGTAACACAGCCTGGAGGGGAAGGTGAGCTCCAGCTCAGGTAGACGCAGCCGCCAATGCCCTGAGCCTGGGCCGTGTCCCCAACTTCCTGGAGGAAGGGCTGGGCTTTCCATTTTGCACAAGAAGCCACGGGCTGAAGGCCAGGCCTGATTACGACACATAGTACATCTATTTTCTTTCCTTTTCTCCAAAAATTCTTCTCAAAGCATGGTGAAATTTCAGAGAAATTCCTTTCTAGTCTGTGAGAGATTTTAAATGGACCAGGAAGGCGTCGCTTCTTAGCTTTCATTCTGGCTGGCGGGCAGGTGTGCCCAGGCCAGCCAGAAACTTCCCCAAGCAGGGCCTGTCCCCTGCTCGCATCAGAGGCTCAGGACACCACATGGAGCTCTGGACAGAACGCGTGATTAGCGCGGTGCTTACAGAGAGACGAATAAATCAGCCTGAAGGACATGTGCTAACATCTCATCGGCACATTTGGCTCAGTAGTTAACGACTGAAATGCACCATGGATCTCAAGATCAGCCGCGAGTCATTTCATCTAAGCGTGTGTGCGCGTACAGACCCGCCCACACCTGTGCACCCAGAACATGGACACGCACAGACACACACACGGCCAGTATCTCTGCTGTGTTCACTTCCGCCCCTCACTTGCCCGCATCTGGACACTCATTTCTCACAGTGATCCTCCGAGAACTTTCGGCTTAACTGCCGTCTCCGGCAAAGGGCGTTACACAGTCTCAGCGGCCGGCAGGTAATAAGCTAATAAAGCACATGCCCCCGTCCACACGTTTAAAACTTTATACAAAATGAAGTAACTGCTTTTGTTTTGTATTATGGCATTTGTTTTGAGTGGACAGTTCAAACCTCCCCGTCGACAGAGGCTGGACCTAAGGCGACGTCAT
This sequence comes from Indri indri, assembly GCA_004363605.1. Taxonomy (NCBI): domain Eukaryota; kingdom Metazoa; phylum Chordata; class Mammalia; order Primates; family Indriidae; genus Indri; species Indri indri. The sequence goes on along the minus strand of RJWJ010036291.1, from coordinate 9,243 downwards.
TGGTGGGGCGTGAGTGACACGGCCTCAGAGCCAGGATTTACTACCTTGCTCAGGCCACTGTTTCTTTGAAGACTCACCTGATCTCATGGTGGAAGAAACGCATTTCTTGGTTCACAAGGGAATGGTTTTGTGGAAGGAGGGTAGCTCATGTGTGAAAATGTTACAACACCTTCCAGGTATTAAAAGCTGAATAATATCTCAGGTGCTTCTAGGTAAGCCCTCTCTCTAAACTACAGGTTCCAGAGCTTTCTGTGATTGGTCTTCAAATGACCTATTGGGAAGTTAATGTTGAGTGTCTCTGACACTCCCCCAAAAAGCATCTTCAGCAATGTCCTGCTCACAGTGTCACTCCAACCTGGTGGCCCCAGCCATTCTCTTCTTGTATGCTGTATCTATCCCTCCTTGCAGAATTGGAATTGTCCAGATGGATCGTATGGGAAACGCAAATGAGTTAAATGACAGCATCGAAGATGCATTCGCTCTGAATCTTTATTTGCTTCTACTAAGCGATGCATTTACAACGGAAGGCTGCAAGGAAATGCAAGAGCAGGAGAAGAAAGGCAGGCACGGGAGAGGCCATGGCACGGCTGCGGGCAGGCCTCGGCCTCCCTCGGATGTGGGAGCCAGTCGCATCTCAGCAGAACCAGGCAGGCCTGCTTGTCACCGTGGCTGACGGGATGCCAGCCACGCTGGAAGGCAGGGTCACCTTTCTCAGCTTCATCTCTGGCATCTCTTTACAAGTTTGAGCTGTGAACTCTCTGTCACCAACTGCAGCTGGAGAATCTGTGAGGCTGCAGAGACGTATGACACTTCACACCAGGCTGGTTGCAGGATGGGCTTTCACGATACAGACGATGGGTGCATGCGAATGCACCCATGTTCTGATTACATTCACGCACAGCTCTTCAAAACAGCCCTCTCCCAGGGCAGGGCACAGGCAACCAACACGGTAGCTGTTGCAAACGACCTCCAGCGTGGTGAGAAAATGTCTCCTCCCTCTATCTCTGGAAGTGGCCATTTCACAGCTCATTATTGGAGTTGTAGGATTATCAGAGAGGAAGAATCCACGTCTGAACCTAAATAAATTCATCGTCATAAAGGCATATGTTGGACTTAAGGCCTCATATCCCAGAAGGATTATTTGACATCTCACACTGACGTTTAAAGCTGCTTTAATATTAATAAATAGACATAAGTTCCAGTTTTTCTGAATGTACTGAAACAATTCCAAGGCAGTCTGATTTCTGGAGAGTGTTGGTTAGTGGCTAGCCTGTTGATTGGCATTTTTACTCACACAAAAATAGACATTTTCTTTGCAAAGCAATCCTGAGCAGTCTCCTGGCCAGGGTGTGTGATGCACAGGCTATTTCCGGAAAGAAAAGCAGTGGCTGAATGACTAACTCCATAGATATCATTGTGGCTCACTTTAAGGGAGACCTAAGCCCAGGCGTCCTGACAGCAAGCCGGGCACGTGACAGGTTCGGCATATGCTGATGTCCCGGGTTTGCAGGTTGCAAACAAAATCAGTATCCTACCACACCCTTCATTATTTTGCCATGATCACAGTGTTTAACAACACTAGACGATAGAACCCACTGTAGCAGCAGATGTTGGTGGTTTTCAATACATTAAGGTGAGGGGGAAAAAAAAAACGACAACATGTTTGAAATGCCAGAGATATTTCCATTTGAAAACAACGTGCCCTGTAACTGTTTCCCGTAGCAGAGCTACCAAAGGTAAATGAGGCCGGGCCATGCGGAGCTCCCGCCAGGGACAGTGTGAAGGCTTCAGAGTCCTTAGGGTGTCAGAAAAGACAATGTCTTCCCCCACCTCTCCTCACGCAGTTTAGAGTTTTGTCAGATTTCTCATAATTAACCCTGATATTTGACGTTTACTATGTCAGCCATTTACAATCACGTCGAGTTACTGGTATTTGGCAGACAAGCATTCGGGATGTATGCAAATCTTTCAAGGATACTGCCAGAGACTTTTTAAAATTTAGACTGGATTGGGCAAAAAACGCTTAAATTAATCTCATTTTTCCCCCTTTCTGAGTTATTTTCTGATTTAAGCAGGGGTCCAACACATCACGTAACTAATGTGGTATGACATCGTTAGTTTCAATAGATCACTTCTATCATGCTATTCTGCACAAAAAATCCAAAATATTAACCACGACAGTAGACATGTTTTCTAAAATTTACAAAGCTTGCTCCCTAGAGAGTGTTATGGTGAAAGAGGAAATTCCAGTTTTACCATGCCGGTGGGGGCTACGCACAGGGGCTACAGAGTCAGACCTACAGAGAAAAAGCATTCGCCACCCGCTAGTTTGCCCTTTGGTAAGTGCTGCCTGTGTGTGAGGAGCAAACCGAGGCCTGCCCGCCAGGGCCCTGCGTGTGCATCCAGCAAGGCCGCGGGCGCACTTTCCAGACGTCGGTACGCTGCCCCTGCTGCGCTGCCGCTTTGCATTTCTGGACGCCATGGATATCACCCTGCCCCTTCAATATATCCCAGGGGCAAGAGCAGCGGTCAAGGTCTTGGCAGCCACCGTGGACTGAGTGTGTGTTACTGCGCGTCTCAGGCACTGACCCGGGGCTCTATGTGCAGAATGTTACATACAACACTGTTGGGCCTGGAAGCACTTCGTGAGCTAGAGGGGCCAGCTGAAACCTTGACCAGCTAAGGTGCTCACCCAAGCCGGGCAGCAACCCCGAGGCCCCCATCTAAATTTGTGCTGCCTTCCACATGTCACTCACTACAGAGATGGTTCTGCTTGCTTTATTTTGCAAGGAGGTGCAGCCTACCATGGAGACATTATTTAAATAACCACATATGGATTAACCATGTTTTATGACACAGTTCTTTGTTTTATAGTCTCCTCTTTGGGGACAGGGGAACCTCAGTTTATAAATTCCACAACGTTCATAGAATAGGGAGGGTGGGAGATAAAATGGACCTGCCTTGGTCCCGCAGATACTGTAACCACTCGGTAACACCAGCGCGATTTAGCAGGGATGCGGTTGCAGTCAGAAATCGCCATGCAGGTAGCTTCGTTTCCTATCAAGAGTCGCTGGTTAGAAGTTTGAGGATGAGAAACAATAAATCAAAGCTTCTGAAGAACCAGCCACAGGAGGGGCCACACACCCTGGCTGGCCCTACACGCCACTTCCTCCTCGCCTCTGCACGCCCTGCCAGCGGCTGCCAGAGGTCAGGGTGCTCGTGTGCAGACTTGGAAAGCTCCTTGCCAAAACTTTCTCAAATTCCCAAGGGTAATAATTCTTCTGTTTACCCCAAGCAAACAGGACACTTTTATCTAAGATCAAATATCTCTCGTATCTTCTCTTTCTTATCAGTCATGTAAGCTCACTGTGTTTGGCAGATCCAAGCAAACTTTGAAATCTTTCTAGTCTTCAATGAACAACGGGGTCTGTTAATCCCCATACACATCTAGATGCTCAGGACACTTCATTTTATTTTTTTAAATGGAAGTTATTATTAATTATTAGTTAATAATACACATTAATTAATTATTAGTTAATAATATAAGTTGTTATTATTTTGCTTTAACCATGTAGGCAAATAATGCCAGCAAGAAAAGAGCCAGTTATTGTCATTGGTGTGCTGAGGGGTTAAGGATACAAACCAACACCACCTTGCAGTGTGACACGGGTCATACTGACCAGAGCTGACCCTACAGTGTGCCATGGGTAATTCTGACCAGTGATGACCCTACAGTATGTCATGAGGGATACGAATGGGACACAGGTGGGACACAGCGCCCGACCCACAAGGCTTTTCCTGCTGAGACCAAGCAGTCTGGCTGGCATGGCGGACAGGTGCGAGAGTGTGTTTCCGGGCAGTATAAGAACACGAAGGAGACCTGGGTGTGGACAGCCAGGCGAGGGAGACATGGCTCGATCCCTCCCCACACTGGGCTCCAGCGGGACCTGCAGTGGTCGGGGGGGCCTCCTGCTGCTCCCTGCCTTTGCCCTCCCTGCCCTCCTCCCCCACCTGTCAGCAGTCACTGGGCTCCTACGAGGACTGGTAGGACTCAGTGTCCAGGACCAACACGGAAGCTCACAGTGCACATGGAGACATTTCCGTGGAAAATCGGATAAGGCAAATGCTTTAGGTTGCAAGCATCCACCTGGGAGGTGGCAGATGAAGATGCAGAGTGGTCAATTTCAGAAGGCTTAAAAATGGGTGAAGGGTTTGAACTGGACCAGGGAGAGAGCTGATGTCTGTGAAACCCACGGGGCCCAATAGTGCTTGTACTCAACAAGGGACATCCACTCCAGCAGCAGTGGGCCCGCGGGAGGGACGGGCCCCAGAATGCTCTGTAGGCTGGGATGGCGCGTCCTGCCACTGAGACCCCAGGCCTACCCCCCGGCTGCTGCAGAAAGGCCATAATGACCCCAGGAAGGGGAGCGCGGGCAGAAGGAAAATCCCACTCTGAGTGGTGACCAGACGGCTGGGAGGATCCTGATCCCATCGGCCGCAGTGGAGACTCCAGAGAAAGGATTTATTTTCTTTAAGTAGAGGCTTATAGATGGCAAAACACATTTTGGACATTTCGAGCTTGAGCAAGAATAAGTGGAATATCCAAGGAAATCAGTTCAGTTGACAGGTGGAAATGAACGATCGGACCATAAAGAAGACCTTCCAAGTTGGAGATGAACTTCTGGATTTGATACCTGAAGGCTGGGAAGAGGATGGAGTCTACGAGGAGAACCATCACACACAGGAGACAGGGATTAGGGACACGCTCGAGTCCTAGAGCCTGGATAGTGGGGGCGGGAGGAGGAGAGAAGGGAAGAGCCCAGAAAGGAGAAGGACTCAAACCTCACCTGCCGAGCACCTTCTGTGCCCTCCACTGTCTGTTCTAATCTCCATCGATTCACTTAATCCCTAAAACAATTCATAACAAGTAGGTGTTCACAGAGTATCGAAGATTTTTTTAAAAACCCAGAAGTTAAATTAGCTACCTAAGGCATGACCCACGGAGTTAGTCCACTGCACAGCCACGCTGGTTCCACATCCTCAAAGGAACAGAGAGGTGGTCCAGGTCTGTGTGATCACCACATCAACAGGGTTGCCGGGTCCAGTCAAGCTGTGCCTAAAGTCACCCTCAAGGGGCTTCCACGGCAGATGCCAGTTCTCAGTGCACATCGATAAAGGGCAGGGTAGTGAATGGTGGGAAGAGGGGAGGGGAACTAAATTGTGAATTCATTATGTGTTTGGAGCTTCTCCTGCAAGATGATTCAGTGGTCTCAGAAACCCGTTCTGCCAACCTCGCTGCTCCATCCCGCTCGGGGATGTCGAGGCTGAGAAGGTCCAGCGCCAGCTGACTCGCAGGACTGCAAGGTGCCGAGTGGGCCTCACACCTGGCGGGTGACTCCCGGAGACCTGCGGTTTGGATGGTCGGGTGAGTCTCCCGGCTCATGGATAAGAGAGGAGCCCCTGCTAAAATAAATAAACATAAAAATCAATTCAGCGGACATATTGAATTCAAGACACGGTGTCACCTTCATCAACTTCCAGGGTCCTGGGTCTTTAGCAAGAACACGGTCATTCTGACTCCAGAAAAAGTTGTGCAAAAAGAACTTTTCTTCTGCTTCCGTGCCCGCTGAAGGTAGCTTTCGCGTTTTGTATCCAATACCTTCACCCAGAAAAGGAGTTCCGTTTTCACTGCTGCTGCGTGAGTTCAACGGCCCTTTCTCTGTCCCTCCCGCCAGCAGTATCCTCTGCCCCTCCCCCTCCCCCACGTCTCCCACTGAACCTCCTCAAGAACTGCCGTGGGGTCAGGGCTCTGCCCAGGGTCAGCACCCCAGGGACCTGGCTCCCTGGCATCATTGGGAGGGAGCCCTGTGTCGGCGCGAGGGAAAGCCTTCTGCTTGCGGCAGCCTGGTTGGGCTGCCCTCGCAGTTCTGCAGCTTGCGAAGGGAAGGTGATCTCAGGGTGATCTGCTGTTCCTCGGCATGTCATGCAGGGCTGAAATTTGGTGGGTCGTGTAGAGCAACACCCAATCAGAAGGGCAGCGCCGCACTGTTCCTGACGCCAGCACCAAGAAGCAGGTCCCTTATCAGAACATGTTTAGCAAAACGTTTTCATTTTTCTGTCTCATTTTCATCTGGACTTTTATCAAATCTGCTTTGTGAAGGTTAGAAAAGTAAACATAAGGCCAGCCGTCTGCAGCAAGCGGGCCACAATACCAGTCAGCGTTCGGCTTATTATTCATCGCAGTTGTGTTTGTCATTTCCTTGGTGTGTTAGGGTTACAGCCTGCAATTTCCCCCAATCATGCCCATTATTTAAATGAGACAAATGGGCTGTTGTCAAGGAACGTGATCTGAGTGACATTATTATTCTGACCTAGTGTAAATGTCACGACCTGTCTTGGGTTTCCAGCGGCAAGAGAAAAGCGGCAGGCCATCGAGGTGACAGCAGCCTCTCCATAAATCAAGCGTTCCAGACGTTATGATAACTTTTATTAAAGAGCAAATGGATTTCTTGACATTAGGCTTTTATACATTTGAGACGGTAAATGTAAATGGAACTGCTTTCCCCCAAAGAGATAAAACTGATTCAGTTCGTGTGAGTGGAGAAAGGAAATGATACTCAATTTACTGAACTTGACCAATTTCTGCTATGCATGTGTAATGATTTGAAAAATTGCAAACAGCCACGATGTAGGAAACGCACTTGCATTTTATTTCAGCAAAGGACTGTGTGCACAGTAATTACTGACATACTGATCGTGTCAGTAATATACCCAAATTTAACATTTATAATATGCCATTTTACTTTAAGCCATTATTAATATATTTCCTATCATAAGTAGGCTAAAATAATTAGGTGACAAAGATATGATGAATTTTGTTGCATCTACTTTGCTTCAGCTAAAGTCCTCTCTGCCCATGTGCTTACCAAACGCCCATTAATAATAAGATGTGTTATGTAGTAGGTTTTCTTATTTTTTTTTTTTTCCTAATTCATGTTGTGTTTTTTTTTTGGTCATAATCATTTAAATGTGTGAAATGAAACATGTCTCTAAAAATAACTGGTTGCTTTAAAAAACCTAAAAAATATGTTTGTGTTTTGCAACATTTAACCACAAACTCTTGATGGTTCAGAAAATACATGAGAAGAGGTTGGTGCAATTCCGGAGAGATTACTATTCATGTAGAAACGAATATGTGGAGAAGAAAAAGTAACCTTCAAAAGTTATAAAATACCGACATAGGATAAAAACAAGAACTTTGTAATTGCAGAAAGGAAGATTTAAAATACAACTTTATTCTTATAATGGGAGACATTCTGGACAATGAATGGGATGCATTTTATTTTTGTATTTCTCTGGGCACTTTCAAAAATCACAGTTTTTATTTCCATCCATACAAGATTGGGAAAAATACGAAAGACTGATCCCTGGTTGTGTTTTACCACGTGTCAAGGACCAGAGAGATAGGATTCATACAAGGGTCTCTGGTAAGGGCCGGAAGACATGTGTCCTCATCTGGGATCTGGACTGTCTCCCGGGCATCCGCAGTGTAAGACCCGCTTCCGCCAAGGAATCTTGAGTGACGAGTGCAGGACAGACATCAAGACGGCTTCCCTGTGTTAACGAGCCATGAGATGGTTGTCTTGTAGCAAACTGCTCTACGATCTGAGAAAATAGAAGGCATCAGAGTTGAGTGTTAGTAAGGACCCTGTTCACGTGGAGTTCTGAAAGTCCCTGTTTTTAGGGTGACAGCGCTGAGGCTGGGAGAGGCGAAAGGAATTGACCCGGTACACAGCCAAAAAGAGGCGGAAGGGGACTGACTCAACTTTCTGTGCCCAGCCTTGTGAGATCCCTAGTGGCTTTATCTCCTTTGCTTTTAACTTGTCTAATATTTACACAGAATTGACAACTGGCCATGGCGATCTGCCCCTAGAAGGGAGCATCTGGAAAGTTTCCATAGTACCAAGGAACAGTTGGGAATTTAGGACATATGGAACCTTTGCAGGGATGGAATTCCTCTGGGACTGAGCTTTGGGAATAAACATCCCCAAGGGTGAATTCACCAATATTCTTCTCTACCCTTTGGGACTGAAATGCTGCTTTGAGGACGTTGGCCTCTTCAGACCCAAGACAACCAACGTTTCCTAGACAATGGATTTTTTTGGGAAACTTTTTTCTGCACAAGTAATTGGTTTCTTGTTTTTGTAGTACTTGCCTCCCAGGACACTCACAGAATAGGACCAGTTTGCTGGGAATTTCTGATACCATTCGCAGAGCTCCCCGTAATGTCACACAAGCCCTGGCGTGGAGAAGGCACAGAATAAATATGAACAAATCACAGCTGTGCTTCAGGAGGGCTGGGATACAGATTTTTGAGATACCCGCTAGTATGTGTTTCTGCCTATGCCGCTTTATTAAACTACTGGTGTAAGATCTTTGTGACAGGCCCCTTATTTTCTACCCCACAGGTGTGTCTCCTGTGGACAAAGTTCGGAAGGTCCCCATAGTGTTTCTCCAGAAGATTCTGCAAAGTGGTTGTGCAGTTGGAATGAAAAAGGAACCACTCCGTCCCCCTGTGGCATCTGAGTCTTAGGTAATCTATAAAGATGAGTGAACATCCCCAGAATTATGTGTCTTCAATTAAAAACAACGAAATGCTTCTTACTTTTTAAAAATCATTTCCCTATATTCCTTCAAAAATTAGATCTTTCAAACGAGTTGGATTTGGTTTCTGTTCACACCTGCCGCAGACACTGCTGGCCTTGCCAGGAAACCTGGGCACTCAGAGCTCTTGTAAGTGAAGCTCATTCTGACCTTGGATGGTCCCTGCCCGGGATTTTCTGTTTGCAGGTCCCGGGGCAGGCTGCAAGTGCTGTGGGAACAACACCTCCAGGAGCAGCCCTCCACGTGCTTTAAAGGTTTAAGCCAAATGCTAATTCCTATATGGAACCTTCCTCATTACCCTAAAATTCACACATGAGAGTCTTGACAAAATGAACTCATGTTCTTAATGTCACCACAGCACTTTACCTGTAATTCTCTCTTGACACTCATCGTTTCTCTCTCTTTTTTTTTGAGACAGTTTCATTGTGTCATCCAGGTTAGAGTGTCATGGTTTCAGCCTAGCTCACAGAAACCTCAATATCCTGGGCTCAAGTGATCCTCCTGCCTCAGCCTCCCAAATGGCTAGTAGCTAGGGCTACAGGTGAGCACCACCACACCTGGCTTTTTTTTTTTTTTTTC
>RJWJ010036290.1:0-16164 GCA_004363605.1 Indri indri | reverse complement strand
AATGCGTTAGTTTGCTAAAGCAAACTAGTAGTGCAGCTGCAATTGGAGTCATCACCTGGTTAAGCTTATGATCATGTGCCGTCGTTCACCAAGATTCATCTGTTTTCTGCACGGGCAAAAAAGGTTCTAACTGGATCCTTTTCATTCCTGCAGAAAGTCTTCCTCACCCTTCTTTTTCACAGCACTCCCTCCTGTTCCCAATCTTCTGCAACACTCTTTGTGCCAAGTCTGGCACTTGGCTCACTTCCGGTGCAGGGTGTTGTTGGGTTTTACATGCACGCCCCCACCTTCCCGCTGCTGGTGAGCCGTAATGGCAAAAGCCACGTATGGCACTTCCTTGTATCCATTGTCCTACAGCGGGTGCTACCCAGGGGTGCTCCGGTAGCTTCGTTTGATGAGCCAAAGAGCAGGGTGAAGGAGGCGAGTCAGAGGCCTGGGAGCTGGGCACGCACCGCGGCCTGCATACTGCGACCAGCCCAGAGCTGCGCAAGATTCTAAAGGCTGGAGCCGCATTGCATTTCTGATCGTCTGCTGTCACCACCCTCTTCCCAGTGACATCTGACATCTCCCCACTTTCTCCTCACTATGTATAAAAGAGTCCTTCTCATCCCCTCCATGTCCTCCATTGACCCTTTGCTCACTTCCCGAGTCACACATCTGGGAGGCGCTGTCCTGTACTCCATCCCGAAGGCCTCCCAGCTCTTCGGTCCCTGCACACCGTGTGGCACCGCACTTCCCCTCTTGTTTGCTCCAGAAACCAGCGAGAGTGAAAAGCAAACTTTCTGAGGTGCTGAGATCCGTAGACGGGCTGTGTGGGCTCGCCGCCCGCCTGCTCCTCTGCGTGCCTGTGCGTGTGTGTGCATGTGTGTGTGTGTGTGTGCGTGTGCCTGTGTGTGTGTGTGTGTGTGTGTGCGTGTGTGTGCCTGTGTGTGTGTGTGTGTGCCTGTGTGTGTGTGGTGTGTGTGTGTGCCTGTGTGTGTGGTGTGTGTCTGTGTGAGGGGCCGAGGGTGGGAAGGAAACCGCGGCCCGCGGAAGAGAAGGAAGGCGCCTCCCTCTGCGTCGCCGGCCCCCTCCCCACTTCCCGTCCAGCGCACCGCTCGCCTCCCGCCGGCCTGGGGGTGCGGGCCGGCGTGGGCCCAGGCGCAGCGGGAGGAGCCGGCAGCGGGCGCATGTCTGGCGCGGGGCCCCGGGGAGCCTCAGCCGGCGGCGTCGGCGGGGGCCACCGCGCAGGTAGGGCTCTGTCACTGTGGCCCGGCGGGCCCGGGGAAGGGGTCCGGGTGGGGAGGGCGCGCTCTGCCCCTCAGGAAGTCGTGCAGGTCTGGACGTGCTTCGGTTAACAACCTGGGTTCAGCGCACCCCCTTCGAGGTGAGGGAGACCGAGGCAGGGCGCGCGGCGGCGGGGGCGGGGGTGAGAGAAGAGCGGGTATGGGGCTGCCAGTCCAGCGCTGAGCCGGGCGGGTCCCTGCCCGGGGGCTGTGCTGAGATACTGGGGACCTGGCAGTTTGAGAAACGGCACGCGCGGGACCCAGCCCCGTGGCGTGTCCCGGTGGCGGGAAGGCAGCAGGGGCGTGCTGGGGTTTGGGTCCGTCCCGGGACACCCACGGAGCCCGCGTCTCCCGTCGCGGGGCACACGGCCCACGCCGCCGCGCGCCAGGGGACGTCTCGCCCGCCCTTGCCCCAAGCCCCAGCTGGGTCTCGGTTCCGGTCCCGCTGGGACCTGGAGGGAGGAGGCTGGGAGCGGGATGAGGAACTGTTGCCTGCGCCTCCCCAGGGGCTGCCCTGCAGTCGGTTTCACCGCCCACTTCCCCTTGGCTGCAGGGACGCCCGTGGCTTGAGCCGAGACCGCCAGAGCGCGGGTCACGCTGTCAACTTTCAGAGATGACACCAAAGCTATTAAGTGTGTGGTTGCTTTTTAACAATGACAGGACTTCCGCCATCTCACTCATAAAATATACGCAAAGGAATTTGAGTTTTCCAAAGAGAATGAGATTCGCAGTCAGGGAATGCTGCGTTGTGTCCTTGCTGGGCCAGGAGAGGGCTGGGTGACTTTAGACACGTTGCTTGACACCTCAGAGCATCCTCTCCTCAAATGTGAAAGAGGACAGTAATAACCTGGCCTCCCTGTCTCCTTAGGTTTGTTGTGTGTGAAAACACTTTGCAAAACGTAGCATGGATCGGGCAAATGTGAGTTGGACAAGACCAGGGCCATAAGAACTGGGGTTTGGAGACAATCTGCCTGCATCTCAATCCTGGGTTTAGTTGTGCCTCAGTCTCCCCATTTGTAAAATGGGTACGATGACACTAGTACCTACCTCACAGGGTTGTTACATGGTTTATATGTTAAGGGTGAATGTGAAGCCCTCCCCCCTCCCCCCCCCCCGCAGCCAAAGACATGAGATACACAGTAAGTTGGTGTTTTTACTAAGCAAAACCCAAGTAACTGGGAGTAACGTGGGAATACCAGTTTGATTTGATTAAAGTGTGAATAGTAAGGCATTTAAAAAGAAATTTAGTTTTATTATGCCCAGGCATGGCACATAAAGTTCAGCTGAGACTCTGTGCCATAGAGCAAAAAGAGCCCTGGACAGGAGACCTGCTCTCTGGACTCCTTGACCTTGAGCCTCAGTTTTCTCATCTAGGTACAAAAAAGATAAAAGAAAAGAAAAGTGGGGATAGTAATTACTACCTTTTTATGCTAATAGCATTGCCTGAGGATCAAATGAGGTAAAAGATCTGGAAACACCTTGTGGAATATGAGTCATTATGCAAATATAAGACATCATATTACTAGAAAGGAAATAATTACATCTGCCATTTTTTAGAACTCAGAATGTGCTAGGCACTCCATTATGAATTCCTTTGATGAAATCCTCCCCAAACCTTTATGGGGCTGGTATTACAATCCTCACTTTCCCTATGACAAAGCTGAGGTTCAGGGTCACCTTGCTTGATTCCCAAGCTCACAGAGCTGTTAAGGGTAGAGCCAGGATTAGAACCTGATGTGGGTGTCTCTCACAGCTGTGTTTGCAACCAGCCACTGGCCCAACTGAAGTTATCGGGTCAAGCCGTGGCTCCGAACAGATCTCTGTTAGATTATAGGTAATATTGCATCCCACATAGTTATAGACCCTGAAATGTAAGAGCGAATTGTTAGTCCTGGCAGAAGAGACTTTAATGTAATTTAAATTTCTTTCTTCCCTATTTTATAAAATCCCATTTTAAACTATCTTCTTTGCAAAAACAAACAATGATAATTTGCAGAGGAAAAAGGTATTAAAACCTCAGAAGAATGGATTGCTAGATCTTATTGCAAACTCAAAAGTCGAATCTGGATTAATATTTTATTTTAATACTTAAATTTGCCAGAACCCTTAGGATGGCACATGAAGTATAAATTGGAATTGAGGCTTTTCATGTGCCATGCCTGAGCATAATCAAACTAAAAGCCATGGCCACCTTGCAGGTCTTGGCCCCCGGGACATTTCCAATGGACCTCACTGCTCACCCAAGGTGCCCCCAGAGAGCAGCTGAACCTTCAGAGAGGAGCATGAATGCAGGGTCGCTGTGCTGCAGAAAGAGTTCCTAGTTCACTTGTTTACTAAATGAAGTTTCTTCTATTGGTTTTTGATTTTTCAAAAACAATGCATGCTCATTTCAGAAAGCACAGAAAACTACAAACAAGGAAAAGAACATTAAAAACCACCATAATCTCACCAATGCAGACAAATAGCTTGGTGTCTCTGCTCTTGTAATCCATTTCTATGCCATGTGTATAAATCTGTATCTATTTCAAAAGTGGGATGCAAACTATTATAGCTTTTGTTAAATGACAAAAATAATACTTTGCCAGTTATTCAAACAGTATGATATTAATTTAGAAAAAAGAAGCCAATTTTCTAGGCTCATTAAAACTTTTCCTTTTTTTTAAATCTTAAAATTTTGAGTAGAGAAGGATTAGAGATTAAATTGTTGATGTTTGAATTTTATTGTGGTTTTGGTTAAAGTTTGATGTAAGACCTTCAGAGCAAAGAGAGGCTACAGTGGTGATCTTTAAATAAGATCTAAAGACCAGTGTGGAACAAAGTTTCTGAGTATAAAAATACTAAATCAGAATTAGAATCATTCTTTTGATAATGACGGTGATAATTCAGTTTCTGTGCTGCTTTTTCATGCAACCCAAGCAGAGCCCACTGCTTTCAGAGATGCCTTAGCAGCCGCGCTGGGGGTGGGAGGGTCCCTCCTGGCACAGCCAGGACACTGGTCAGCAGCCATTTTTCAGTCACCACCATGTAGTAATGCAGGACTTTTAGCCTTGGGGAGTCTTCTGTTGTTAGTTCCTGACTTTAGTGACTTCATGGTAAAAATTCCTTAGCGAATGACTTCTGTGCAACAATCATGCAACTTTAAAACAAAAAAATTCCAGATGCTTTAGCTGTTGAGAATCCATTTTCTCTTTGGAAATCAGAGTTTACCAGCCACTTCTTTTGAGTGAAGACTTTGCATTCGGCTTCCAAATTTTCACACCAAGTAGAAGCGGGAAAGAACTGTGGCTGACCAACGAAGGAAATATTTATATTTGGCTTTGGAAGGCTGTCAGGGGCCCACATGGCGTGCACAGCTTCTTGTATAACTGCTGGTCAGGTGTCTGCTTCCTTTCCCCGCCATCCTTCCCCTTTGGCCACTTTCCTTTTGTCATGACTCAGAAATGGATGGGAGACATAGCAGGGCTCCCTCCAACCACAGGGTTGCTGGTCACTCACGGAGCTTACTGCTGGATAAAACTTCAAAAGATCAATTGGTTAAGACCGCGGTGTGTTGGCAGGTGAGGTGTCGACATCCACATTTAAAAAAAAGTGCAGCTTCTGAGTACTGTAGATTTGGAGACCCAGTCTCCAAATAAGTACAGCACGTGCCACATAACCACACTTTGGTCAATGACGGCCACATACACTGTGGTGGTCCTGTAAGATTGCAATAGAGCTGGAAATTTCCTGTCACCTTGTATTTGCTATACATCTTATTGTTATTTTAGAATGTACCCCTTCTACTTATTAAAAAAAAGCTAACTGTAAAACAGCCTCAGGCAGGTCCTTCAGGAGGTTATTACAGGAGATGGCAGGTCCCTGTGTGTTATTGCTCCTGGAGACCTTCCCGTGAGACCAGAGATGGGGGTGGAAGACAGTGATCCTGGCCCTGTGTGGGCCTAGGCTAATGCGTGTGTGTCTTAGTTTTTCATAAAGAAGCTTAAAAAGTAAAAATAAATCAATAAATCAACAAATAAAATAGTTTAAAAATAGGAACAAGCTTACAGAATAAGGATATAAAGAAAATATTTTACACAGCTGTCCAATGTGTTTGTGATTTAAACCGTGTCGTTACGAAAGAGCAAAAATTTGGACAAATTAGAATTTTATAAAGTAAATGTGTTACAGTAAGCGAAGGTTAATTTATTATTGAAAAAATTAAAAAAAAATAAATTAAGTGCAGCCCAAGTATGCAGCATTTATAAAGTCTACAGGAGTGTGCAGTAATGTCCTAGGCCTTCACATTCACTCGCCACTCACTGACTCATCCAGAGCAACGTCTAGTCCTGCAAGCACCATTCATCGAAGTGCCCTGTTCAGGTGCACCATTTTTCATCCTTTATAAAGTATTTTTACTATACCTTTTCTGTGTTTGGCTGTGTTCAGATGCACAAATACTTACCATTGTGTTACAATTGGCTGCAGTATTCAGCACAGTAACACGCCGTGCGGGTGTGTAGCCTACGAGCAATAGGCTGTTCCATACAGCCTCGCTGTGTAGTAAGCTATGCTGTCTAGGTGTGTGTGAGCATACACTATGGGGTCCACACCATAATGAAATCGCCTAACATTGCATTTCTCAGAACATATCCCTGTCGTTAAGTGACACACCCCTGTAATTGAAATAAGCACTATGTCAACTTCAAGTTAATTTCCCAGCCACATGGTCTTGTGCTCATCTTGAAAAAAAAAATGTGGATAAACGTCTACCTGTTCAGTTACAACATTTGCCTGTCGTGGTAGGACTTTTGCCCTTTATTTGCAGGTGGGTTCAAACTTGCAGAGAAATGCAAACAAGAGAGTAAACTTCGTAAGGTGAGGGACAGCAATCTCTGAAGATAATCATATATTTTAGAGTACTGGAGGTTGTGACAGTAGAGATCATGGAATCTGGGCTTCTTATTTTACAGGTGAGAGACATGAGGAACAGCAGCAGGTGACTGTTAGAACCTGGGTTCTCTTCTCTTAGAGCTGTTTCCCTTAAGTTGTACTTTATTTGATAGTTCTGTATAATTTATTCCTGTTTAAGATATTAAATGAATTAAACTGAATCCCTATTTTTTTGAGCCATCATGGCTCTTAAAAACTCAGATTTTCAAGCAGTTACTGTTAATTGTATTAAGTATCAGTTGATCCTTAAGAGTCCGTTTGTTCATGTATTCATTATTCATTCATGCGACATTTATTGAGTGTCTACTTGGCCTGGAATTAGGACGAGCGTTAGAGCCACACATTAGTCAGGTATCAATTTTCGACTAAATTAAAAAAGAAAACTTGCTAAAAATAATAGTTATCTGTCAACGGAATAGGGTTCCTTGAAAGGCAGAGAGCTTTTTGTCTTCAGAAGCATGTAAGTCAGCACCAGTGACTCTGGGGTGAATGTAATGGGGGTCTCCAATGGGGAGGGAGGCTGCATGGGATGATGCATGAGAACCCCTCCAGCTCTAGGATTCTGTGATCATTGTCCCAGAGGATTGGGATTGTGTAGGATTTGAGCTACCGTGTTTATTTCCTAACCCCTGCTCACTGGGGTTTCACATTTTGCCTTCTCCCCCCACCCAGGTGGTTCCATTTTGGAAGGCCTTGATATCTCTCTGCAGTTATCTGCCTGAATGTAGCAGGTGCTTTAACTCCCCAGGGCTATGCATGTCTAGGAATTGATACTAATCATTCACATGATCATGTTTGCCCAAGTGAACAAATCTACCAGGAATAGAAATGAGCATTTGACAGGTGGCCCTGCATGGATACTAATTGCTTTCACAGGTGGAAACGTGAAATATCTGAAGTTTAATGAGTGAATTTGTCCTGAATATGGAGTCTGAGTTGAAATTTCATCTTGTGACATACACGCCAAGCTAAATTTTCTTTTTCATACCTGTCGTCTCTTGATTTGTGAGTGAATTGATAAAATGATTTGGTGTAATTATTAGGCTTTATTTTTAACACAGGAGAATGCATGTGTTTTGCATTTATAAATGAAAGCATGCCTTATCTTACTCAAATACTGACTGGAAAAGGAGGATTATTTTGTAGTGGACAAGTGGGGAAAAAAGTAAATACGGAGATAAATTGAGGTTTTCATGTTTCTAATACACTGGAAACTTAGAATTGTGAAAGCTGGTTTGTGATCACAAATCCTCTGATGAAAACAAGTTTTCATATTTCAGGATGATTATTAATATTTCCCTAGTGCTCTGTCGTATAGCCACAGGCCAAGCAAAGTGCAATGTGAGACAGCTGGCCTTGACAATCCACATTCAATTTAAATGGTAGATTTGGGGGATTTGGGGACCTTAAATTATCTTGACTCTATTAATCCTTTCATTTTCCTTTGTCTGGTTGTAGACTTCTCTCCCAAAGATGTAAATGTATCATTTATTTATTTGCCCTTCAAGAACATTTATTTAGCACCTACTGTATATGTGACACTGTGTTGCACATTGCAGGGTATTTAAAAATGTTGCTGGGCATGGTGGGGCATGCCTATAGACTCAGCCATTCAGGAGGCTGAGGCAGGAGGATTGCTTGAGGCCAGGAGTTCAAGGCTGCAGTGCTGTATGATCATGCATAGCCACTGCATCTCCAACTTAGACAACACAGCAAGACCCCATCTCTAAAAAAAAAAAAAAAAAGATGTAGTAGATTGTTCTCAAGTACCATCCAGTCTAGAGGGAATATCTAAGGAAGCTCAGTGTTCTTTCCAAGAAGTTTAAGGCAAACTTTAGAGCATAATAGCCACTCTTAGGATGCCTCTTTAGAAGGTATTTCAGGCCTTCCTTGTGTCTTCCTGGTCCTGACCTTGATTGTGTCAGTATGCCCCTGCTGAGTAACTCCTCCCAGTGAGGCCTGCACACTGCTGTAGGGATAATTTCCACAAAGCACAGATATGACTGGGTTATTGCTCCTCTGTGCAAAGGGCTTTCAAAGACTCATTATTGCCCCTCGAGCAAATTCTTAGCATCCCTTTTCAGGCCTTCTATAAACAGGTGCCTAAATATGTAAACCTGACACTCTGGCCCTTTTATTGTGTGTATTCTACCCACCAAGAATGCTATGGAACCATCCTCTTTGTTCCCAATCTTTACACATCGAAATGTTACCTCTCATTTATGATTGAGCCACTAATGCTTCCCAGGCTTCTCCAGCTCTCTGGGATTATCTGCCCTTCCCTTCATCCACTGGAGTTTGTTATGGGTGCAATCTGCTTTTCTGACTCTAGCATAAACTCCTTCAGCTCAGGGGAGCTGTCCTGTTTAATCTCTTTACTCCCTCATGTGTGTAGTACACTCATGGTTGACTTTATTCTCACTGGTAAACTCTTAATTATTAATATATTTCAGATTGAGTATTCCAGTGTGTAGATTAACCAAGCCTATTATTTTCAAGTCTTTCCAAACCAATCAAGAGTTCCAGAAGTTTGGTTTAGTTTAGGAGTTTATTGAGATGCATAAACCACATAGTCAGATACTGTGGTAGGTCTTGGACATAAAAAATTTATATATACATATATATGTATGTGTGTGTGTGTTTATATATGTGTGTATATGTATGTTTATACACACACATACATATATGTATAAATAAATTTAAATGTATAGTGTTGTCCATACTCTTGAGAAGTGTATAGATCAGTGGTGAAAGAAAAAGAGAATTAATACTCATGAAGTTTCTGGATGTTGTTTCATTAGAAGGATTACGTACCTTGGGGTATAACAAAATCATTAGGAAGTATTTAGACCTAGTAGATGCCTAATGAATGTTTTACAGAATGGATGGATGGATGGTTAGATGGAAGAAGAAAGAAGGAATCTTTTAATTTATAATTTACTGATTGCAGTGTTTACTCTTGGGTATGCTAATTTTGAGGACAGTTTATTCCAGTGTTGATTTCCATACTGTGTATGAAATGCACTGCGCTTCGTCTAGGACGGGAGATACAGTTCTCCATCTGCAGAGCACTCTGAGTTAACTTCCTGGCTGTTGTGTTGCATTTGCTCACTTGCTTCTTTTCACTGACGT
Source organism: Indri indri (assembly GCA_004363605.1). Taxonomy (NCBI): domain Eukaryota; kingdom Metazoa; phylum Chordata; class Mammalia; order Primates; family Indriidae; genus Indri; species Indri indri. The sequence goes on along the minus strand of RJWJ010036290.1, from coordinate 6,838 downwards.
TCTGTCCTCAGGCGAGTCTGTAGGGTAGGACACCCTCCTGGGGTGGGGGGAGGCTGCAGCTGTCTGGATGCCATGGCCAAGGAGGATGACTCACTGACCCCATTGCTCATGATCTCATCCTTCACCCAGCCGGCTAGTTGGACTTGAGAACGGTGGGACGAGCTCTGAACTCCTTCCCAATCAGGCAGCTTTTGTGTGTCTTTCCCTACTTGACTTAAATTATAATTTGAATGGAAAAATGGACAAATTCTATCACTTTAATTCAACTGTTAGATGTTTTCTTGACTGTATGATTTGGGAAATATAAGTATATTCAATCAAATATTTATTGTATATAAATGTTTTCTGACACTTTTTTGAAAAGCATAAGGTAATCTGTGATAAAAGATATTGTTATTATCCCTGTTTTTCTCATTTCACTGAGTCAGAACAGGCTCAGTGGAAATAAAAGGAGATGTCCCGTGGGAGTGACTGTGACTTTACCTCATCTTGGTATGAATTTATATTGACACTGCCTTTAAAATTTTATTCTACCCCATCTCTAAAAAGAAAAAAATATTCCAACTTTTTTTTTTTAAGAGACAGGGTTTTGTTCGATTGCCCAGGCTAGAGTGCAGTAGTGTGATCATAGCTCCCTGCAGCCTCAAACTCCTAGGCTCAAGAGATCTCCTACCTCAGCCTCCTAAGTAGGTGGGACTGCTAGCATGTGCCACCACTCCTGGCCAGGTTTTTAATTTTTTATAGAGACCGGGTCTTGCTGTGTTGCCCAGGCTGGTCTCAAACTCCTGGTCTCAAGTGAGCCTCGCACCTCAGTCTCCGCAGTAGCTGGGATTACAGGCGTGAGCCACTGCATCCAGCTATTCTGATTTTTAATGAGTAAAAGATCCCCCAGTTTTTAAAACAATATCTAAATTAGGAGACTGCCTTTCCCAATTAAATGAATAATTATTAGTCATTGCAGAGCCAGGAAAGAGATGAGTCAACCAGGAATTTAGTGGCAAGAAACCCACTGTTTTGGATATGTATTTGCATTAATCTTGGGAACACTGCTTGAGGGCAGACTTTCTCATTTATCTTCTTATCATTTGTGTTAGATTTATAGTAGGAATACAGACATTGAACTGTGATTGGTTTAAAATAATGTGTAATATAGCCACTGTGGCATGCAGGAGTAGGTAGAATAGTTCCCCGGCCAGTGGTGGCTCCTGAAATGTCGCACGGAGAGGCTTGGGCAGTAGTTGGGCTAGAAAGGGGAGCACAGGGCCCTGGTCTTAAAGTTACTTCGGCTCACCTGTTCAAGATCAGCAAAAGTAACAAAAATCTCTAAAGGAGCTTCCATCCACACATTTTATTAGAGAAAAATGTCAGTTGCTCATATCGAAACACGTTATCGTGATTTTAATCTGGAGTGGATTTAGGGGACTGACGGAGCTTGTGGGAGGCTGCAGCACCCCCTAAGCCAACACCTGTGTAGCTGGTGCTACCAGCACCTCCTGAGCTCTTTCTCTTATGAAGTTCATCATTACCCTGAGGTTCGGTGTGTTCCTGCAACATTGGACAAAGGCATCTTCTCATAGAAGCCCAGAGATACATTCCAAAGGCAAATTTCATTTAAATTGTCACAAAATACTTCACCTTACTTGCTGTTGTTGTGGATAAGTGAGTGGCTCGGTGGGAAGGACACTGGGCGGTGTGGGTGGAGGGGGTGTTAGGACCCTGGGCAAGTCCTCTAATCTCTCTGCACCTCAGTGTCCTCTTTTGTGAAAACGGGGATACTAAGAGCCCTCAATTTACAGAATTGTAAAGGGTCTAATATGATCATTTATATCAACGTTGTCAAAATCTGTAACGTGTATGTGAAAAGAGTTGCTTTTATTAGATACTTGCTGGGACTAACATCTGTCCTGCCTACAATCGGGTTGCCTTAAAGCTTGTCTAGTGATCCGTGGCTCCCTCATGTCCTAACCCAGGTCCACGACCCCTTATCTGAATCACATTATGTTTCTGCAGCAAAACAGATGCTTGTTCCCACGAAAGCGGGATAAACGAAGGCTCTCAATTGCTTCGCATGCGTGCATTTGAGGTGCCGCCACCGTACGAGTTCAATCGGGTCAGATTACTGCCAGATGAATTAGAGAAAGCTTGTGGTTCTCAGAGAGTTTTAGATTTTGGAGTTAGAGATGATGCCTCTTGGATTTGAACTTAATTGTTGTTGCTGTTTTGCTGTATCTCCTCCTTCCTTTCCTCCTCCTCCGTTTCCAGTTCTCAGCCTCAGTTGCTGTCGTACTGTCTCTGCTTCTTGGGATAGGCCACTGATACACCGCCTTTGGTCGTCGAGCCACCAAGCTCAGCACTGCCTACAGGGTGAGCGGAGGAACGGGACGGTGTGTCGGGGAAGATGAGCACCAGACATCACGGAGGAAATATTGTTCTCCCCCAGCTTCCGCTCACTGCCGGAGCAGGAGTGCAGACTGGCTTCTCCACACCGCAGCACGGCAGCATGCTCTGGGTCGGGTGCCTCCTGGACTCAGCTTCCAAAACCGTGTGCTCACCGGGCCTCCCTGGTTTTTGATCCTTGGTCTGACACCTGGATTATTCTGCTTTGCTCAGCCTTTTCAGAGGGCCCACTTGTGTAGACTCCTTTGCGTTGAGTGTGATGCTTCTCTTGACGTTGCCTCTTGGACGAGTCCTTTGGTGCCACATTTATCGGCCTGAGAACAAACAATAACCTCCCTTGTACTCTGCCTGTGCTCCAGAGACCCTGCTGCTTTTGGAGGGTGAACTGGATCAACTGCTGTCATTGACAGGCCGGAACAGAAAGGGTCGGACTTGTCAAGGCGTCCCTTTCAATACCAACCAGCCATGACAATCAAGGTGAGCCATTCTTTTGGCTCGCAGGATGCGTCTTGGGCTCTGAGTGTCTCTACTGCTGCTGGTGGTGAGAAAGCTCAGTGTGGACGATGGCTGCTAATGTGTCCTAGGCAGTGAGGGTTGCCTAACAACATCTAGGTTGGCTCTGCCAAGGGAATTATAGTTCTAGACCAGTAAATCTTTCTTTTTTCACTGTGTAATTTAATTTTGGTTTTACTGTTATAAAATTTTCATCTATAAGAAATGTAAGCTCTGTAAAATTCTCCATTAGAACAGTGTGTGAATTTTGGTTTCTCTGAATCCCTCCTGTCTTAGAAAATTCACCACTCTTGCTGGTATAATTTTGTACCCAAAGAGGGCATTGTAACCTTAAAAGAAGTTCAGTTCAGCAGCACGCCTGCCATTGCCTTTTTCTCTAAGCACAGACTTTTCCTTTTCCCTTTGCTTTTCAGGTGTTTTGGCTCCAGGGAGGAAACAGTCGCAGTTCAAATTTATTTAATAAAAGCCTTATGAAAATGTACCCAACCCGAGTACACACTGGGACAGTGGAGGACTTGGCTTACTGCCTTCCCACCAAACCTCACTGGCTCCCTGCACATTTTTGGAGCCGTCACTTGTGAGCTGTTTCCACTGGGGGAGAGCTTCTGTGAAGCCGTGAGCTTGGCAGACCAGTTGGCTAATCCTTTGGGTGTCCTTTCAGCATTGTCTGCAGCGAGTGTGGGAGTCAAAGGCCCTTCAGTGCAGAGATAATGCCAGCTTGTTCCCTGGAACCCCAAAGGAGCCGGAGTCAAAGGAATTTTTTGTTTCACCAGTAGAAAACCCACAGGAAATCCCAGCTTCAGATATTCCTGTTCAGCTTCCTTGTCCCTTCAGATCTAACTGTGTTTAGCCCTCCTTTGAATGAGGCAATAATTAGTATGAAAAATAAATAAATGAAAGAATGCCATTCATGGTGCCCGGGGCTGAGCGCACGTATGCTGTGCCCCACTGTGCAGCCGGGGACTTCCCTGAGACCCTGGTGTCCCAGTCCTCGCAGTCAAACTTGGCCAGTGACATGAAGACAATGCTAGCTACCTTGTACTGGTATGAGAACCGACTGCGGTCGTACGTGTAAAGTTCCGAGTCCATACGGTGTCTGCCTCACTGTAGGCACTCAATGTCATTACTGAAGAGCTATTATTAGATATCAGATCTCTACCAACTCTTCTGTCGCTTACGAGGTGTATGACTGGAACAAGCCAATTAATTCCCTTCATCTGCAAGCTGGGCAGTAATAATGCTTATTTCGTAAGATGTTGTGAGGATCACGTGCGACTACATGAAAGGGCTTAGAAGGCAGTAGCATGCCACAGGTGGTCTGCAGCCTGCGACTGTGCAGGTGCTGCCCCACACAATGGTACTGGCCAAGGGGGAGTGGGGCCCTGGTGCTGGGGACGGCATGCCTTTTCCTAACTCATCAGCTCAGAGGTGCCACCTGTTTTCTAATTGAAACTCCCCAAGGGGACACCTTTCTATAGTTCACCACGCCAGAGGGGGGCCTTTTAAAATACTTTGCACAGCAGTACCATATGCGCTAGCAGCCCAGCCCTGTCAACAAGAGAAGGGGGTTATTATTAGTGTAGCAGACAGAATATTCTGGAGAGGGTGCATGGCATGCTTTATCTGGCTCCAACTTAGTCATTTCAGTTTAATTTTAATAATATGATTGCCACAGAGTCAGAGGAGCAATTTTGCTGCTTCCCTAATTCTGTCTTTTCTCCAGGATTTTCCTTAAGGCCAGAGACAGTAATCCCCGCCCTCCCCACTGCCTCCCTTTCTCACCACTGCCCTGCACACGTCCTCCAGAATGGACCTTTGTTAACCCAGGTTGGAAAATGATGGGTGAGGGTGTAGGCTGAGTGCTGGTTATTCACCGGTGGTCTTGTGGCCCCTCACTCACCCTTCTGTGCTTGGCTCCTTACTGCCAGGACTGGGAGTCTGGAAGCTACCTATCCCTGCCTCTCTCAACAGCTCCCTTCCTGTTAAATTCTGCCAATAGGAGGTACTGGTGGAAGACCAGTGGTGGGAGGAAGAGAAAAGCTTCCTGATTCTGGGTTTTATAGTGGGGCTGTTGCAGACAGTTGCCGTAGTGATAGTAAGGAAGGGGTGATTTGGGAGTCCAGAAATCCTGATAGGTAGCCCCTTTTTGAGGCTCTACTCTTGGTTGATGTAGCCCTTCCTTAGGGCTTCAGAGCCAACTGGCACAACCTCTTTAACAGTACAGCAGACTAAGCAGTCTCAGGGAAGTAGCTCAGGAACATTAACATCTAGTGTCTAGCTGTCACATCTTTTTTCTTTTTGCTCCTGCCCTCTCCTTCTCTTTCGGTTCTGTCTATAGCTTTGTAACCAATTCCCTATATTAAATTTCCTCTGTTTGATATACCTGGAGTGGTCTCGGTTTTCGTGCATTTAGCATGTGGACTGTTAATCTGCTGCATGCTTAGGGCCTGGGTACACGCTCTAGGATCTGTGCCTAAATTCTTCCTTGTTATTCCATCCTCATCACACATGTGAGATTACTGCAATGGCCTTTAAAATAGATTTTCAGCCCCAGCCTCTTTCTGTTCACTGTGAACATTATCAGCAACTCAATTTTCCTGAAACTCTAGTTTGCCTGGTCCACATTTCTACTGAAAACTCTATTTTTTTGACAGCCATTTAGCAAAGATAGAGTCACTTATGGCCTAAATGCCAATGGCGAGAATTATAACCACAGCCACCTTTTCTGTGATCCTAATAACAGAGAAGTCTGTGTTGTAAGAAGGTCGTTATTTCACCCTGGCTAGAAGGAAGGCAGGTAGCTCTGTGGCAGACATGCCAGTCATCATGCTGCTGTGGGAAAGATCTCAAAAAGCCTGGCTGCACCTCCTACTGAAGCTCCTCCCTTCCCTTCACTCACTCCTTGTTCAAGTCAGACCAGGGTCCTTAGGACAGGGGCCTTCATTGCACTGGCCTCTCCTGGAGGATAACAGTCAGCTTACAAGGCCTGCCTGATGTCCCTGGGCTAGGGAGGGTGGACACTGGGCAAGAAAAATCATGGCAATTCTTATAAACTGACAAGAATAACTGTGAAAAGTGCAGATACACTGTGAGCCTAGATAAGGTTGTTATTATCTTGGGAGGGGGATTTCTCACCCATAAGTTTTCCAACTTGTTTGAAGTAATGTTTTCAAGAAATTCAGTATTGAAGGGGATGGAGAGACTGTCTTAAAGGAACTGGAAGGGACATTACAGGGTCAACTGGAGGAAAAAGAATATATTTAATGTTTGAACATAGCTTTATTATTTTTCCAGTAAAAAAATATAGGGATTGTAAAAATCAAACAAGCCTGAAAAATACATGGTAGAAGAAGAAATGATCACTGAAGTCCCACATTCCTCACTGTTAATAATTTAGGGAACATCCCTCTAGAAGGTTCTCAGAGCCTGAGTTACCTACACTTACAACTTTACAGAAATGGGATTATGTTGTGCTTTATTTACTGTTTTTTTTTTTTTTTTTTACCACTTATTAGTATAGCACAGACACATTTTTATGTCAACCAGTATTGCTTGACATCATTATTTCTAATGGTTGCACAGTATTCCATGTTTGCACCGTAATTTACTCATCCAGGTACATTAAATTGGAACATTCATAGTTGTTTACCTTTAGAACATGCCAATATTTATTAAGTTGTTGTATTTAAGGTGATGCTGGTTCTAAAACAGATATTCTGAAATATCAGTGGCTTAAAATCTTAAACATTTATTTCTCCCTTAGGTAAAGTTCAGTTTCTCTCTTCCTTTACTGGTGGTTTCCTTGAGGTACCAGGCTAGAGTGGAGGGGCTGCTGTGCCCTACCTGGCCATGTAGGGACTCAGCCTGTGGCTTCCAAGATTGCTTTGGCTCTTGCCACCCAGCTAGTAGAAAGTAGAAAAGAGAGAGC